>JAAAKB020259699.1:0-10205 GCA_010014835.2 Apostichopus leukothele
TTAACAAACTTTATATGACTTTTACGCTACGTTCTGCTTATAGTTAGTGTCTTTCTAATTGTCTTACTTTTATTTATTTTTTCTGCCTTCAGCGAGATTCCACATTAGAGCTTTACAGGTATGAAAATATATAAACGTCTTCATTAATAACAATTTTACTTTCCTACAAACTATGATATCCATTGTTACCACTTGTGAACTATATATACCAATGTTAGTGGTATCTGTATGATTGTAATTCAAAGGGATGATGATGATTATTATTATTATTATGATTGTGGTGTCACCTAACATGTTTGCGCTCATTCTGATCATGATATTGAGGACGCCGTTTATCAGTTACAAAAGTAAATCTGAACAAAGAGTAAGGAGTTGTGTAAAAGGTGATGCAAAACCCAATTGGCTGCGCTATTTTATGTCTTAATAATTTTATTATCATTTGTGTCATCTAAGTCATCTTAATTGTTCTCTGTTTTCAGTTAAAGACACTAGCAGCAACAACGAGCTTGAAAGGAATTCTCGTAGACGAAATTAAGCACTATTATTAAATTGTATACACAACATTGAAATTACAGTCCAAAGTCATCTTGTTCATTGAGAAAGTCGAAGAGCGCAGAAAGACAAATCAATTTAGTCAGAAGAAGAAGGAACAACATGCAGAAATCTACAGAAAGAAAAACATACGGAAGTTCAACACAGAATGACTGATAATTATTATGAAGAATAGGCGTTCTGTTTGAAATAAAATATATTGGTCAGTGTATGTATTTGCGAACTCATGAGGTGATAGTATAATTATTTGAAACAATTACAGTAAGGTAGAAGGAATCACGGGTTAAACATCATTTCAAAATACAAAAGGTGAAAAGTCAAGATCTCAGCAGTGAGTTGTAGGTGAAAAGCAAAATTAGGGAAGCAAAGAAAAGGAAATTTTTTACTCTTTTCTTCATGCTCATTTAAGTGATATTTTTTTGTTCTTATTGATAGCGAAGTTTCTGACGAGAGAAATAAATGGGTGGCGATCTTATGTGATTTCAAACTAAGTTATATTTTGTTCTCAAAAACTAGACGTTTCCTTATCCTTAGGGTTCTAAATTAAGCTTAATTATCCCAATAATTTCCATCATCAATTGTTAAGATGTTGATTACTACCTATATAAAAGTAGTTACGACCATCAAGTTACTTTTTCCGATCTGCTTTAAGAATTACTTTCTCGATATTGCTGTTATTTAGTGTTTTTATAAATAAACTCATAACCATTTACAAAAAGAGTTTATTTTGGAGGAATTAAAATTGATCAGTTCAGTCATATCAAAATTTCGTGAAATAATTAAACTTCTCCCACCTGAAATGTATAACCTACTTTTTGTAACGTTAAAAAAGTTATAACAGAAAGATATCTTTGAATTTTGTGACAAAGTATTTATGTATAGTTTGTCGGTATATAATGGTGGAACAGCAAAAAACGTTGGTTAACAACGTTCTCATTTTTTTAGTTTAACTGTTTAGATTTTGCTTAGTGTACCTCGATATGATACGATTACGGATGCTGTATAAAGACCGCAGAGTTGCTGCTTAAGATGTGCATTTAAAATGTACGGAGCGCCGTTTGTTCCAAAACTATCCAGTCATGGTTATGTTCAGGGTAACATCGACATATCGAAAAAGAAAGTGACATATTCAAAATGAAATATACATGTCGAAACATAAATCATTGTATTGAATATTGTTTTTGAAAATTCAATTTCGTTTTGGACATATCGATTTTGTTACCACGATCTCAATATGAACATAACGATGTAAAGTTGGATAGTTTTGAAACATACGGCGCACACAATACGTGTCAAAACATCAGACATCGATGCTTCTAAACTGATATGGAAGTATCCAAACACACAGACGTGCGGTTCCCATGGCAATGTGCACTCAGCTCACATAGTTATCTCACACGTAACTTAACTATCATTCTTTCCGACAGGGCGCGGCTTGGCCAGGAGAGGCTGTTACTAAAAGCCACGCCAAAATTCCGTTCTGTCGATTTCACGATAGATTAATTGAAAGACTAAAATAACCGCGGCATTGGGTACGGTTTATTTTAATTAAGCTACACTATAGTATTATAATTGACACGTTATCGCGCATTATTTGACAAGGCCGAGGAAGCCAGATGCAACTGTCAGACTCTTAAGTAAATAAGTTACAATTAGTGACCACCTCGATAATCTTTCACTTGATGCTATAGTGTTGACAGAGATTGCCCATATTAATATTGAACCCCTGGTATATTTTTTTATTATGTTGGTTCACCTACTAAATGTGGTACATGTTGAAGTACCTATATATTTTATAAGAATATATTTTCTTTACGCCACGTGAAACAACAATTAATTTCATGTTATATGCATTGCTCTTGTTCCCATTGCCATGTAGACGACATTTGGCTTGACTTATAATACAAGAATAAACCCATGTGTGTTATCGTTTGTTACTGTCACCCAAAAGGAAGCGTTAAACGCTAAACACTGATTCTATATCCTATTGTATTTTAGGGGAATATTTTAATATCTACTTACTGCGTTGAAAATTATCCTATTTATATGACTTCATAAACTTTATTATGAGTCATAATTTTATTCTCACCATTACTCTTCCGACCAGAATTAATGATCGAACTATAGTCCCATCGATAATATTTGCATAAAAATACCAATCGATTGAATTGGCAATATAATGTTATCTTGTAACTGTTCCGTAATCATATCCCGATATTGTGTGTTATTCAGGGAACGTAGGAACATCGTAAAGGTGATAGACAAATGATTAGATTTCATAACCAGACAAATTTTAATGTTTATATTGAAGCAATAGAATCAGCCGATCTAAATCCTGTTTATAACAGTTATGACATTAATACATCTTATAATCAGTTCCTTGGTATATATCATAACCAGCAGTAATTGTAATATTATTCTCGCTTAAACAGTGAAGATTGAGTCAGATGTAGACAGACGGACTGATTTAACTTTGGCTGAATCACTTCATTTACCTAAGGCAAAACGCTTTCATACGGAAAGCGCTCTTCCGAAATCACTCTGATACATTACATAACTTTGACAGGAATGTCAAGAAAGAGGTTATGAAATATATTTCTCACAAAATAAATTATATCGTTAGTATATGATGATCATAATTGTAATAATAAAATTAATCTTACGTTATATTACTCAAAGGATGCATGGTCAGTATGCAGCTCTTTACTTAAGGTATAATAATATGATGATATGTAAGGTATAATCTCAGTCAAAAGAGAAATACGTCATTCAGCCCACCCCGTTACTTGGAGCGTCCTATCATGCAATCAAGTTACCTTTATCCTGTCTCTAAGGGTGAAATCATCAGGCTCATGACAGATTTAAGATTGGAGAGGCTCCAGGTATTTTCGGTATTACCGTGGAACCTAATGAATCCGTTTTCAATGTTATAGCCCCTATACTGGTTCATATCTTCAACACTGTATTTTTCTCTATGATTTATCATCATGATCTTGCAGTGGCAAAGGTTATTCCATTATTCAAAACCGGTGAAACACTTTTGCCAGAAAAATGTATATACATATAAGTTGACTTCCTTTCATTAATAAGCTTCTTGAGACTGTCATAGAGGAAAAGTAACGTGCTTTCTTAAACAAAAATGATATATTTATAATTTTCAGTTAGGATTTAGGGAGGGTCATTCAACTTGCCTTGCTTTATTAGAAGTCATCAAGGGTAAACGTTTTAGTGTGTGTCTTAGGATTATACCCGGGTTTCCAGAAGGCCTTTGATACAGTTGGCTATTCAATACTTGTAAATACTTTAATTGGTTTAACGACTTATGAATGACTGTGATTATGTGTAGGCTAATAACCATATTGGAACAGAGCTGTAGAAAACAAACCGTCACGTTATGTCTCGTGGGTTCGTGAGAATGATAGAGTAGTTTAAAACGGATTTACCATTGTAAACAGTCAATTATCGCGTATATATGTAGTCTAAAACAATGCTTGTAAGGTATTCATGGGATCTGCGCGTTTACCTTGCAGACATTATAGTATTTCTCACTCGAAAGTAGTTGTACTTATATGGCATGTCGAAACAAAGTTCTCAAATAAAAGGAAATAAAAATTGTTTAATAACCTAATGTTGTCTCGTTTAGTTGTTTACACTCTTAAAACGTTGGGTAAAAAATGGTATAGAACCCCCGTGCACTTAATTGGTTAGTTTGTACCCTTAAGTTTTTTTACCGGAAGATTTTGGGCTATTTCAGTAAGTATGTAAAGTTCACAGTCCGACGTTTAACCAACTTGTTTTTAACTTTACCGCTCACTGAATAAAAAAATTCGCGCGTACACATATATGTACATTAACAGTTCGTACGTCAGTGCAACATCTATAACACACACTACATTATACGTCATGCATAGTACGATCCCTGACAGGGTGGTTTAGTAATCAAGATTACAGCTAACGCCATGGCAGATATCGAAGACGGTGCTGTCTTGATTTGTTTTTGAAAAATACGGGGTCGAGTCTCTACATGAAACGTTTATCGGTGAGTGTAGCTTAACATAGTTGAAAGTATGAACTGGTGTAAGAACTGAGACACTCAGTGACAGTATAACGTTAGGCTCATAGGCCAACGTTAGGCTTATACTAGGCTGACGTTATTACTAACGTTACTAGTACAGTACTAGTGTAGGCCTTGGGCTAAGCTGTTTCTGCCGTAGGCCTAGTATTACTGATATTATGTAATACTAACAGTAACAGTATACCACTAAACCGCTTCTGAGTATAACACAGTGGTTTAGTCGATGTTAAATGTTATGAATCGTTTTCGTGTTTTTTATCACCATATTGTGTTATTAGTGTAAACGATATGGTCCTAATTATTAATGAAAATGTGGTATCATTCATATTAAAGTCCGAATACAAAAACTTCGACCTACTGTCTACACTTGGCTAGGCTAGGCTAGGCTAAGTAAGACCTGTTTAAGTATTTACACACTTATTACAGTTAGGCTAAGTATAGGTCAATGTGACACCAAAAACTTTTTATTTTGATTGGTATCATACATATTTAGCAGGATATTTAATGAGAATGTTTGCACGATAACTCAACAAAGGAATAATTAATCATCGCCATACTTACTGGCGCATAGTGAGTAGATAAACCTAATTGTTTTGGGGTCATATCATGAATATTAATAGAGGTCACAGGATCAAACATCAACATTTTCAAATCCCAACAACTTGACAACCATAAGCCAGATTTGTTTCAAACTTGGTATGGTGATATTGACAGAAAGCTTACACATGCTGATGTGTATTGCAATTATTATATTTATGATTATTATTATTGATATTAAAATTCAAACTTATCAAATTGCAGTACTTGACAACCATAAGTCGAAATTTCTTCATATTTCATATATGGTGATATTTGTAGATAGTTTGTGTATGCTGATGATTTATTCCTTTCTTATAACCTTCAGAGAATATAATTGACAAAACTGCACTCCTTTTGCTTAAAGAAGATAACATAAGGGATCTGATACTAAAGATTGGTGACATACTAAAATTTCAGGCAGGTTGGAAGAAGGAGGTGAGTACTCGGTCCTGTGTATCAGCAATGGACGGTACATGCTTTAAATGTCTTCAAAGAACTGAAGGTGGAATCAAATGCTTATATTTCCATTTGAAGCATAACCATGGAATTAACTAAAAAACTCAAGCAAAGTTATTTGTGGTCAAGCTTGTTGCACTGCGCTAATTTGTTTCAACTGAAGGCTACAAATGGCATCTTAACAGACACCACTTAGTAATAAAGAACAAACTAATGACCAGGGGGACCAAAAGCCAGAAAGGCTCAGCCCCATTCCAATGGAAGCAGAAGCACATGATGAGGCAGAAGAAGATGATGAAGAATCAATGGAAAATGATATCAAAATATAGCTAAATCATCTGCTATATTCACAGCCTGACCTAAGTCCTCACCTTCATCATTAGTGAGAATAATTGTTGTTGATATACAGGACCTAATTGAAAACGTAGTTGATCATATTGAAGTGCAAATTACTCGATGAATAAGTAACCAGCAATCCACACTATTGAGAAAGGAAGAGGATAAGCAAGACTTTCACAATATTTTTGCCAATGCAAGGGAAGCTCCTTTCTCTGAAATGAGAACAGAATACCAACAGAGGAAACTATTCAAGCAAATTGGTGCATATGTTGAACCTGAACAAACACTTCTAGGCTACTGTTTCAAGTCTAAAATAAATAACAAAACAGGAGCTCCAATTCAAGAACAAGAGAAAGAGACATTTCAGTACATTCCTTTGGCAATTTCACTAAAAAATTTCTGGAACAACCAGGAGTTATGAATGCAATATTTTCATAAAAGCATCTGCAGATCCAAATGTCCTGGTTACATATCGAGATGGCATTCTGTTCAAAAATAGGTATCAACAGCATGGTGAAGTGCCTCTTATACCCCTGCTGCTATACAATGATGACTTTGAGACTGCAAACCCTCTTGGTTCAAGGAAAGGAAAACATAATATTTCAGCCTTTTATACAAATGTGCTGTGTCTACCCTGGAGATATCAGGCCAGATTAAACAACATTCTTCTCACAGCTCTAGTCACCTCATCTCTCATTACCAAATATGGAATAGAAAGTGTTGTGAAAGTAATAAAAGAAGAAATTCAGATGTTATCGAATGCATGTCTGAATATAGAAGGGGATGATTTCAATGGACTTGTTAGGCCGGTTTTGTTCCAAGTTGTTGGCGATAACTTGGGTATACATACCATGTTAGGCTATGTTCGTGGCTTTACAGCAAACTATTACTGTAGACTTTGCAAGGGGCATCGAAGTGTACTGCAAAAACAATTAGTTGAAAATGCCAGTCTACTTAGAACAGTAGAAAATTATGCTGCAGATTTACAACATGATGACCCTAGTGAGACAGGTATCAGATTTGCTACAATACTAAATGATCTGGGAGAGTTTCATGTAGTTGAAAACATAACTCTTGATGTTATGCATGACTTTTTGGAAGGAGTGATACCGTTAGAAATGTACTTAGTGTTAGACCAGCTGATTCAGGAAAAAAAGTTTACTTTGGAAGAATTTAATGGTAGAATTTCATGTTTTAATTATGGCTTCACTGACCAGTCAAATAAGCCTAGTCCTTTGAAACAATCATCTCTTTCAAACCCTGGAAAAGCAAGTGGACAAAGTGCTTCACAGATGATGTGCCTAGCTTTCAGTTTACCCATAATGATTGGAGATAAAATTAAAGAAGATTGTGAAGCATGGGAGTTGTATCTGTTGTTGATTGATATTTTTAAGATAATAATGAGTCCTAGTTTGAGCCTCTCTGCGACATATGTTCTGAAAGCTTTGATCAGAGATCATCACCAACTATTTCTCCAATTGTTTCCAGATCGGAACCTTACTCCAAAACAGCATTTCTTACACACTATCCAAGATCATTGCGATTCCTTGGACCTTTGAATCAGTACACCTCAATGCGTTTTGAGGGAAAACACAAAACATTCAAAAAATTTGCAAATTTGTCTTGTAATTTCCAGAACATTGCTAAAACACTGGCAGTTAAATACCAAATGGCCCAGTGTTACACATTTCTCTTGGAACGACCTCTTGAAAATCAAGACATAGAATTAAATCAGGAGCAAGTATCCACCCTGTCAAGAGTAGGATCAATTTTAGACATGATGGCAGCTGAAATAGTTGCTGCAAAACTTAACATTGGTTTAGAAGAAGAGATAACTTTTGTAGGAGCAGCCAAGATTCATGGTTATGAATTTAGAGAAGGAACTGCAGTTATCACCTTGTGGAATGACGATGGACCAGTATTTGGAAGTGTGCAATGTGTCCTTCTAAAAAATTCTGATATTTATATTGTTCTGAACTTATTCAAGACGATAGGCTTCCAGAGACATTTACAGGCATATGCTGTGGAAACCACAGCAGACTTAATTGAAACTGTTTGTCCTAGACAGTTGTTTGACCACAGTCCTGTGACTTGCTTGAAGAATCATAATGGGAATGACAGATCTCATTACATTTCGACTTGCATCACTTTTCTATAGACACAGCATCAGTTGTACCACTGGAGGTGAATTAGTTATTTAGTCATAACCTACTTAATTTTAAATTAATTTTCTCCCAGTTTCAGAGTAAAGTGGTCTTCCAATTTCCTCTAAATCAAGATGAGATACCAGATGTATCATCTCTCTCAGATGCAGATGATGTTTCTACTACTGGCGATTCAAGTACTAGTGTTGATACCTTGATTATTGAATCAGATGCAGACACATCACTTGAAGGTTCATCTTACTCACCCTTTCATTCACCATATCCCTTGAAACGACAGAAACGAATCCATTTTGTAAGTAAAGGATATTCTATTGTTTTTTGTGAAAAGTACTGTAGTTATTAACATCTTATATAGTGATTGAGGCTACTTTTTGTTTCATGAAAGCAAGTTATGGTGCATGCTTTGAATGAGTAAAGAGGTTTTGTTGTGAATACCAGAGATTACCCCTAAACTTTCCATTATGAAAGAACTGCTGTACAGTACAGTAGTTCTGGAAGTTACGAATCTCCCTGCCAGGACTCAAAGTGATCATTATCAGAAAATGATACAGAATTAAGTTTATAATAGAAAAATAAAAAATTAAAGTTTATTGAATGGCAGAGGTAATTGCATATAGGTTGGTGATTTATGGTACCATACTGCAACTTCACCATTCAGTCTATAGGTGTCAGTAGTGTTAACATTCTATGCATCCAAATAAATTTAGTTTTCTTGTTTACATACTGGCCCATTCCCACTCTTCTCATATTTTATTTATAGGATGTTGAAGCTATTCTAGGCCAGTCTTCCAGGGGAAGGAAAGTCATGGGAAGCATCTCTTGCAAGAAATTATGTTCAAAACAGGATCGACACATTCTTGTGGAAATTTGTACTAGTCACATGGTTGATCATTATGGAGATAAGTGAGTATACTGTAGCTAGTTTAAGACATCTATTCATTATGATATATTATGGGAATAGCAGACCCTTCTTATATAAACACGGATTAGTGGCTGTACCCTATTTTCAAGTGCCCTGGAGACCAAGAGATATTTTTAATAGAATTTATAATAAAAATTATTCAATATGGTTATGTTTCTGAATGGATTGTTTCAATTGTCAATAGATAGGATACAATTTGCTGTATTGTTGTCAACATTTTATCTATTTCCTTTTTAATCTACAGGCCAAGCTCCTTCATTAAGGCAGCGTTAGCAGCAGCAGTTGTTGATTTGTTTCCCTTTCTGAAGGATCCATAATCTCCCTTGTGTAATGTAAGCATGTTTATGTTCTAATATCCTTCGGCTTAATTGTCATTAGCCATAGTATAGACAACTTTTGTTGTTGTGTTGAGGTGACTAGTTTCCTTTTCCTGCCCTATTAAAATGTCTCTAGAATGTTGAACACAAACACTGCTCACCAAATCTCTACTTTTTGTCATCTGTAGTCAAGTAATATAATCTTCTGTGGGTTCTACCAAGTAATGTGTTCAGCTCATAGAGGACTGTGATACTGAAATCTATTTTCAATATTACCATGATTACATATGTTAAAAATATCAAAAGTGGATGTTCAATTTTCGCATTGGAACTTCTAATACTGTAACATACGCATTGGTTTCCAGTGGGCTTCATCTCTCAATCTAACCAAGGTATTAATGAAGTTTGTTGTTCAACAGCTACCTCCTTATTCCATAAAACATCAGAATTCTGTAACTTATTGATGATATGTGCAATTAGAGTCCAATCCATTACTTGTAGGCTCATTACTTAAAAGCAACTGTCATAGTGTCTCATGGACAATACTGCTTTATCAGTAATCGAACAATATTCTGTGAGGACAGTATGGAGTGCCATATTGTCCTTAGTCATAGCGTCCATGTTGTTACCGTGCCGTCGTGGAACATGTACAAGACATGTTTGTGGTTAGCTGGCTAAAAGCCTAGGTTCCAACCAGCTAGGAAGATTTAAGTGTTGGTGTACAAAAAAACAGTTATTTCTAGATGAAAATCTTGCTTTATTCTAGGATATAGCTAGGATTTTAAGAAAGGTTGATGCTG
>JAAAKB020259710.1:0-10204 GCA_010014835.2 Apostichopus leukothele
TTACACCTCATTCGAAACTAGGTCAGATTACCGGCATTAGACGTTTCTTTTTGCGCGAGTCTTCACACCCTTTAAAATTTCCAAGGAAATGACAACCGAATACAAAAAACTGCTTTAAATGCTTTGGTAAACAATAACAACAACAAAAACAATGCAAAGGTTAAGCCTCTATTATAATTCCATGTAAAAAGACAAAAGCAGAAATGAAATGAATCGCTAAAGGAAAAATCACTCCTCTTTTCAAGGTACATCGCGACCCAAGAAAGACAGCGAAGTCGACGGAGTCAACTATAACTTTTCCAAGAGGAAAGATCTGGAGAATGACATCACACACAATCGTTTGTTGGAGTACGGTGAATTCATGGGTAACATCTATGGCACTTCATTCGATGCGGTCAAGAAGGTCTATAAAGAGAACAAGATCTGCGTGCTTGATGTCAACCCACAGGTAAGTGGATTGTCAGGACTGTTCCTCTGGCCATTCTCCTTCTACCCCTCCCTTCCCTTGCCCTCCCCTCCCCTACCCTACCCTACCCCACCACTTTCTTCCCCGTTCCATTTTTTTCCCTTTCCCCTTGTCATAATTTGTCTTTCTGGACCCAAACATACTTATTGGAATGCTAAAACCTGCATGTTTTGGATATAAACTTTATTTTAAAAGTCACCAAAGTGAATCATGAGCAATTGAATGTGAATAAAAAGTGAATCCAAACTGAATTATTGAATATTTTTTTGGGTAAGTGAAAGAACTTGCAAACATTTCTTTCAGATGAAGTATTTTCATGTTTCACTGTTTAGAATTGTTGTCATTTTGACAATCTTTGTTCTCTCATGGAGCTATAAACAGTTTATAGCTCCATGGTTCTCTCAAGTACTTCAAGGAAGTCGACATTCATCTACAGTACACATGTATATTTCTCAACGGAAAGCATGCACATTGCGTTCAAAACGTAAGCCTGAAGGTCGTTCACCGGCTGAGAGGAAGCAATCCTCATTACAGATGGCATTGCGTGAGAACAATGGAAGCAGGCATTATTGCAGCTTCCTTGTTGAAGGAAGCACAGTTTAATATTATTATTATTACAAGATCATCACACAAACTTCAGGAAGCAGATCTGTGCTATCAAATTGATAGGCTTTATGTTGAATTATGACAGTGACCAAGCTGTATTTGAATGTGAGATCAGATATTCTAAATTGCAGGGAAACAGATGGAAGTTTATAATTTCATTCAAATGAAGAAATTTCATGTTTCACTGTTTAGGGTTGTTGTAATTTTGACAATCACTTTGTCTCTCGAGTGCTTCAAGGAATTTGACATTCACATCTTACACCTAAAATTGCAGGGAAACACATATGAAGGTTATAAATGGGACACTTCAAAACATTCCATTTTGATGAAGAATTCTCATTTTTTTTCACTGTTTAGGGTTCAGTGTTGTAATTTTGACAATCTTTTCGTCTCTCGAGTGCTTCTAAGGAAGTTGACATTCACATCTACACCTAAAATTACAGGGAAACACGGATGAAGGTTATAAATGGGAGGAAAGTGTAAATGAAGAGAGGTATATGTACTACAGATCAATGTATATAAAATGGCAGATACTCAATGCAGGTGTCTTTAAAAACAAAGGAAATTAAGGAATGACAGTTTCTTTGATGAGGTCCTAACATGCCACTGGAAAAAAAGAAATGCTTGCTTTGCCTGCAAACATCGCTTTCAGTCGTTTAATCAAACTACTACGGTTCTTAATTTCTGACAGAGTAAAGACGTTAGTTGCCAGATATCGGTTTACTTTGTGGTGCCACTCATATACATAACGGCCATCTCTCATGCTCTGATTAACAGGTGCCCCAGTAATCTACTGTAAGTGCACACACACATCCTGATAAAGTAATCTTCAACACCTTCTTTATTTTTATGCTTTTTTTTAATAATTCAGTGTTCTCTCCGATCTCTTTTTCTCCAGACTCTGAAATTGCTGAGAAACAGTGAATACCTACCTTTTGTTGTCTTTGTAAAATCGCCGAACCTAGATACATTAAGAGCTATGCACCAACAAGCTTCTAGGGGATCACGGGTTGTACCAGTAAGTAAAACTTAGAGTTTCTGTCATCTAAACATAGTTATTCATTAACTTTCACTTCCCATAACAATGGAGAAAGATATATCACCGATAAACTTGATAGGTTAACCAAAGTTCAGCTGGTTAAAATCAACGAAAAGGGTTAAACTGTAACTTAAATTTACAATTATCTATATGCATCAAACACATTCCACAAAGTGTGTTTGGCCTGTAATTGAATCAGTTTTAACGAGTCAATCAAATCGAAGGAAAACTCCCAAATTTAACATATATCGTATAATATTGATATAAAATAAAAACAGAAAAATGGACATCCAAAACGATGGTTCATTAATGTTTTTCCATATTTTCTATTAATATAAATTGTAAATTGCCAAGTTTTTACTACTATTGTAATTGCCAAGTTATCATGTATTTGCTAAGTAAAACAGCAGTTTGCAAAGATAAATTCTATATGTGCTTCTTTAAGTTTTAAGTTTTCTTTTTGAATTGTTCTAGTAATTGTCAAGTACACCGGTAGTTACTAATTAAACTATAGTGGCTGCCAAATCCTGTTTACTATGTATTGTCCATTATACTTAGTAGTAGCCGGGTGCACTAGTACTTGGTTACTATATACACATGTCATC
Organism: Apostichopus leukothele; assembly: GCA_010014835.2. Taxonomy (NCBI): domain Eukaryota; kingdom Metazoa; phylum Echinodermata; class Holothuroidea; order Aspidochirotida; family Stichopodidae; genus Apostichopus; species Apostichopus leukothele. Next base: position 2,717 of record JAAAKB020259710.1, read on the forward strand.
GACAAATACACTGTGAGTTACCAAGTTATCACATAGTTTCTCAAGAATCCTGCCAAATCCTGTTTACTATGTATCGTCCATTATACTTAGTAGTAGCCGAGTACACTACTACTTGCTTACTATATACACATGTCATTGACAAATACACTGTGAGTTACCAAGTTATCACATAGTTTCTCAAGAATCCTGCCAAATCCTGTTTACTATGTGTTGTCCATTATACTTAGTAGTAGCTGGGTGCACTAGTACTTGCTTACTATATACACATGTCATTGACGAGTACACTGTAAGTTACCAAGTTATCACATAGTTTCTCAAGTATACTGTTCGTTACTAATTACACTATAGTGGCTGGTTAATCCTTTATACCTCAGTTACCGTCTGTACCATATTCGTTTGCGTTGAGTTTTCCAGTAGACCAGTAGTCGCCAAGTATTCCAGTTGTTGACCAAATCACTTTAATTTGCCAAGTTTACCAGTAGATGGAAAATATATCTATTTCCATAAAAGGAGGCGTTTCCTTCTTTATTAGGCCTTTAATATATCTGCATCATTTTGTAAGGTTAATTGGTGCTCTCGCTGTGTTAGCCTGTTCCACAAAGGTTTCAACATAATTAAACTCAAAGTCATTTCAACACAGCCTTAAATTCTCTTACCTTTTTTCCCCTGCCCCCTTTTTTTTTTGGCTTCAGGATTCAGAATTACAGAAAACGGTGGATGAGAGCGAGAGGATAGAGCAGCTTTACAGCCATCTGTTTGATTTTACGATCGTTAACAACAACCTGGATGACACCTGCGACGAATTACTCCTGGAGCTGGAAAACTTGGAAACACAGAGGCAGTGGGTGCCTGTCACATGGGTGTACGATTGCCCTTGACCAATCAGAGACGGAAACAGCTGCTGAATATTCATTGAACCTGGTGCTATTAAACCTCAGGTGACTGTGTTTCTAGACAATACACAAAATAAGATTGGAAATTTGTCATAAGTAGGGAAGGTAAATTCTTTATTCTATAGCCGGAGATGTTAAAAACATTTTCTGACGAACCAAGAAATATTTTTCTACGCTCATCTTTCTGCTGTTCTCTCGCTTTCGTCGTCGTGTCTTTTTTCCGTTTTTTCCTTTCTATTTATTATGCTTCTTTTGGTCAGTAACCCAATCATGTTATGGCAGCAGATTGCTTTCTATTTATTTTTGTATGCTTTAAAAGTGCATTAGTTTCCGGTAGGTTTTATGACAGGCATTAAAAGGGACTTTCATTGAATTATTTAAGTTAACATTCATAATTTGACAGTGTTTGAAACTTACTTTGTATTTTATAGAAAGACTGTTGATGTGGTTTTAAAGAATCTATAAGAATAAACCAATCAAAGAGCTAATATATTTGAACATCTGGATAATTACTCTCCAGAGTCTAGTTATGGAGGACAGACATCGTTATGAGATGCTTCTTTTGGTCAGTAACCCAATCATGTTATGGCAGCAGATTGCCGTTCTATACTTTCAACACTACCCACCAATTTCATTCAATTTACTGGTGCAATTTTAGGTACAAGCACTGAAGAATTTTGTCCCGTCCAAAGAGTTGTAGTGAGGTCACAGTGAGGTCCTAACACATAAAAAAGAAGGGGGGGGAGGAGAATGTCCACTGCCCTTCCCCCAGGCCCTCGGTTTTTGTATGCAAATTATCTGGACCTTAGTACATCAGCTGTGAGGATGTTTGTTAAATGTAGCATTGATGTTTTTAGTTATTGTAACATTAATCTGATGTATTAAACACTGGTGCAAGAAGACCAACATTAGCGTTTATGCTCGAGTTCAGTTTTGCTTGGCAAGAGATTGGGCACCGTGTCTGAAGCATTTGCATTTTTTGGGGGGCTTTGCTTTGCTTTCACACAACAAGTTCTGCTGGTCTGCAGAGGAAATCTCTGTTGTTTGATATTGTTGCAGCTTTGCTGCAGGGCATTTTGCAGCTGCTGCAGCCTGTTTTCTTTGGCCACAGTGCCTTTAATACATTTCAGACCCAACCAGCTTCTTCTTTTTTTCTCCTTCGTTTTGATGCTGGGCCTGCAGGAGTGTATACTATATTTGCAATACACGTAGCAAGCAGGGCATATATGAAGGATATTTTTTTATGTCCCTCAACTAGGTTGTTTATATAAGAGTGTCTTTCTACTGTCTCCAGCTGGTTTATGATTTATTATTGATCCCTTGTTCTCCTTATGACGTGAAGTGCTTGTTTAACCATCGCCATTCGTGAGGCTGTACACGTGTTTATTTATTTGGTTCCTTTGTCCTTTTTTTAATTTGTAAAATTTATTTCAGAGAACAATCACCGGCAAAGATGGGACGGTAACTTTTTTTCTAATCAAGTGTCATCAGCTTGATGTTGTCTTTATTGTTCAATCTTCATTATTTTGCTTGAAGAGGATGACTTTAAAGCACAAGATGTAATTATGATTTGTCGTAGATCGTTAATAAACCACTGATATCAGTCAATATTGTATTTCTATAACACTTTTAGATTTTGAGAAATTACCCTTTAACAGGATCGTTTCATCATTGAAAGTGACTGGACAATTAGATCTGTCCCTCAGATGCAACACAAAATTCCAAGGGGAAAAATTAGGACCCCTTTATGGCTGCAAATGACATGTTAACAATGTAATACAGATTTGTCAAACACAGATGGTGTTATATGTAACCCACGGGTGCTCTGTTGTTTATTTGATGTTAAATGAACTTATGTTCGATGAGTTGACGGAATATTTAAAACAGGGGATCAACATTTAAGGCCTGCAATTAGGAGCAGACGTCATCAACAATTTAGCCTTAAAGTAGCATTCCAGAGGTGTATAGCATACTGTAATGGTGAATATCTTGAAAATGGGATCAGCTTATAGGAATGTAAACAGCTCTCATCTTTATCATGATCTTGGTCTATGAAAAATGAAGACCATTAACATTCTGCCTAAAGTACGTCGTTAAATACCATGAACTCTCACCGATGGATGCTTACTTGAAACAACTTTATGACTATTACCTTGAATTTAGCTGTTCCCTTAAACTTCTATCTTATTGTGGTCAGTACAGTGACAACTAAAACCTACTCTCATGGGGCCAATCAGTGATGACTGAATGTATCTTTAAGGGTTTGACACCACCCCATCCCCCCCCCCCTAGGAAAGGAAGGGACAGTTCCTGCAATCTTGAACTCTCTCCATTTCTAAGCCATCCCCTCTCTGCTTGACACCTTCACCAGCCCTTCTTTGTTTTAAATTTTAACAAAATTAATTTGTGTCACATTAAAACTGAAACTGAGCTATTACCTCCCAACTTTTTAAGTCGATAAATGATAATGATATGTCATGTTTGGATCTATCTTCTTTAGAAGGAATGATCCCATTTTGCTGGTCTTGCTGTTACTCAAACAGTTTGTTAGTTTGTTTTCCTTGTTTGAAATTTTTTTCCCTCGTTTTTTGCCGCTAAATATACAACATTTTTATTGATTCAACAGATGAGCACTCCATGTGAGAAATGGAAGGAAAACTTTCATAATCGTCATGTTCTATATACCTTGCTCCACTCCCTGAGGCCTTACCCCTCCCCCTCCCCCCATCCATCATACCCCCTTGCAACTCGGAAGGCAGACATTGTTTTATTACATGTATAGGAAAAATCAAATGTAGTAATAATAAAGTAGTAAACCCAAATGAAAGTATAAACTGCAAGGGTCCCTGTCATAAAAGAAGCCCATGTTTTATTGGGATCTTCCTTCAGAGCTAGAACAATGTATTTTTTTTTTTTGCTTATCATTAAAACTGAACCACTGAACCTAAAAGTACCTTCTATTTCCCCTTTACATTGTCGCTTTCTTGTTGACTTTTTTTTTTCTTCAACTCCTACTTTTTTTTTTTTACTTTTTTTATTGGTTACTTTTTTTTTGACTGCTGAAACATAGAAATTGATTAACAATTAAATAAACAGCTGTCTGTAAAAAATTTGAGATATAGCCAAGAATTATAGTGTCACGTTGTATTTTAGTATTAACTTATTTCGTTTTGCTACATTTGTCATCGTGATAAATTGGCGGTAAATATGAATACCTAGACGGAAGATTAATCAAGAAGTATGTAAATGAAAATTTATCAAAATTAGTCAGGAATTTATGACAACTTTCATAATAAGCTGATATCTCTTTCAAGATTATAAAGTGCAGTTTTGTTTATTAATATTCTATCCATTCGACTTTCTTTGCTTCTGTTTTTTGTTCTCTTTATCTTTTCTTTGGTATTTCATTTTTCAAGTTGACATGTCTGTTTCTTGTTTGCATAAAGAAAAAAGGAATCGACAGTTGGTACTAATTGCGTGTAATAATGGATTGCCAAGTTATTGCCAAGTTTGTTCACATAAGGTAGGCGTCGTAACAATGATTGTGTCTATTAGGATGCAATAGAGTGTAAAGCAAAACCAAGGCATTTGTGCCAAAAGTTGCGATACAAATAAGTCTCAAAGAACAATTTTCCAGATGGGAAAAATGCACCCTTGTTGACCCGCGAATTTCATGGGCTTTGGATGTGCAGAGTTCTGAATATGTCACATCCAGTATATCGCTAAAGGTCTTTAAGCTTGGTGTCCTAATGGGGAGAAGGTACATTTTTTTCCTTCTTATAAATGCCGATATTATTGTTATACTGTATTATGTCAATTATCACACTGGCTACTGATTTAGACAACACGTTTTTCTGATGCACTCAGTAGCAGTAGATTAAAGCTGCTCTGTATGTTTTAATTCCCCCACATGAAAGTATCCTGTGCAGCAGTGGCCGAGCTAGGGATATTAGTCAAGGGGGGCGAGAATGGTCTGTATAGGGGCGCTTCCGACACTATCTAAGCGGAGTGCCACCACGGGTTGGCGCGGAGCGTACCGAAATTTTGGAGTAAAGATACTCCCTATATCGCCGGAAATGACCCTTTCCGGGCCTTGCTAATTTGCAGATAAACGAAGAATAAATAGGTGTCATCGCCAAAAAATGTGACAAATGTCAATAGGTAGATGAGAGCGCAATGAAAAAGTCAATAATCGCGAATAAGCAAAAAGTGGTAAAAAGCTGAAAAAGGTGCTATGTTGTTTGATGTGTAAATACATAAGAGCCGATTGTTTTATTTGTTTAGTTATTTGTTTCTTTCTTGTTTCTTTATTGTGCGTTTCAATCCCTGCCCCTACCCCACTCGACCCTACCCCCCGGCAATTTAGTACTCACTCAATTTATTTTTAACTTACAGGGCATATGAAGATAACGATATTGAAATAAGCGTTCAAATTTCGGACGTAGCGAACACACTTGATAACCGTTACTCTGTGGTTATTTTAGACGTTAAAGGTAAAGAAGGAGATGTAGTTAAGAAAAATATGACTGAAAACAGAAAATTACGTCCCACACCTGAAAAACCTGAAACCAAAGTTGATGATAGAGACTTAACAGAGAACGTTTCAGCAAAGGATACCAACAAAAATCAAAAGAGCGCCATTCCTTTAGAATGCCAAACGGTAAACGGCTCCCCACCGATGAAGACATCCCAAGCGAATTGGAGGAATAAACTGGATGTTTCGCGTATAAGATGTATTTACATTAACCTTTGTGTCTGGATATCTTCGCATATAATTACAACGTTAACAAACTATTTAGTTTTTGATGCAACTCAACAAAACACTGCCCTCATCTTGTTGACTTTGCTCATTTCTCTCTTGGTAAGTTTTTTAATTAAGTTAATATTCATCCGGAGATTGAAATGAAGTTGAAGTTGAATTTATCTTCTGATATCATATTCAATCATTAAAGGAAAGATAAGTTATCTACAATCAACATTTTTGTCTAAAAGTTGTGAAAAGATTGATATTAGGCATACCTTTCACCGTTCATGTATATTTGTGGAACACACAGTTGCTGATTGGTCAATTATGCGACAGATATATAATTACAGTTGTTATTTCTGAACACATAGGCTAGGTGAACCTGTAACAGGTAACTGCTGCATCTTCCATCTAAATACCGTTATAAATGTGTCAGACAACGTCAAAAGATCTTGTCTTAACACTGATATGAAATTGTATAGCTCTTAATAACCTAATAACTGCATGTATATACATTACCGCAATAACTTCCGTTCTCTACTGCCTGTATATACGGATAACGTCATGCATGTGTTCGTGTGAACTTAACCCTAGTTTCCATGGAAAGACGGATGGGATTGGGGATTAATTAATTTAACCACTTCGGAAACATTTTAACTCAGTAAATGTGCTTCATACTAATGGAAAACATTTACGGATATGCAAAAAAAAAAAGAAGGAAAAAGAAAAAGAGAAAAAGAAAAATAGTTTATAGAATGAGCATTACTTTGGAACAACCTTTGCATGTTAACCTTAACTTATATTTGAAGCACGATACACTTTGTCCAGCTATTTCTTACGACTACTACAGTTTGTTATGTAAGCCATTTGATGTTTTGTATTTTACATTGAAACTGTATATTGTTTGTCTCTTGTATTAATTTCTACATTCCTTTGTTTATTTTTCATTTATTTATTCATTATTGTTTGTTTCGTTGTACATCCAACTTGTTGTATTTTCGAACATTGCCGTAACTGTGTTTTGAAGCAATGCACAATTTTGAGTACTTACTGATGTAATTCATTGGTTCATCGGTTGCAGTTGTTTATAATTGACTCTGTTTTATCGTTTATAGACTCTAAGAAATAAGATATTTCCAGCCCTTTCAAAATCATAGACTAGCACCAAAGAACGCTCTATACTCTTGAAAAGATGAGTTATGTATTTCCTATGAAAACAAAAATGAAATGTAATATTTTATTTATTTTAGATGATTTTTTTTTTGGATGGAATATCTTTGAACTTTTTTCTTTTTATCATTTTCCAGGTATACTTGGACGTATGGGTGTACTTTCAATTGCGAATAACTGTTCTTCACAAATGGGTAACAGTTGCTTCTCTTTAAATACATTGCAGCACTCGCTTATGTATGTTTTTTTATTTAAATAACTTGATTCTACATTGTGCTACATTATATTGTACATGCTTACACTATGTCCGTTTTCTTCAAATAACGATCAACCTGCCGACTTATCAACTTGAAAATAATCATTATGCGAAAAGTTTAGAACAAATTTCTATTGAATTTCAAGAACAAATAAACCGTACAGCACTTTTCACTACGCACGTGAGAGTCTCCTGAAATTCATGTGTTTTGTGCACAATTATTGAATATCGGACCACGTTATGAGAATTACTAAAGCCGAAATACGCATGGTCACGTGATTTATGTTAGCATTTCATGCGTTCATATATGCGTTTGTATGTATATATATATATATATGTATATATATATATATATATATATATAAATATGTATATGTATATATATATATGTATATATATATATTTATATTTAAATATATATATAT
>JAAAKB020259720.1:0-10204 GCA_010014835.2 Apostichopus leukothele
ATAAGTAAAAGACTCTGTGACCAAGAGTTTATGTCACAGAGAGGTTATTGCCCATTCACAGGAAGTTGTAATGACTTTAAATACTGTAGTTTTTTAGTATGAAACAAGACTAGCATTCCAGACTTCAGAGAGTATAGTTCAGATACACTATTCTGGATCTGCACTCCAGCAACAATATCGCCACACAGAATAAATCAAGCTTATATTCTACAATTATATCTATGTCTGTAGTTTCTCTTTATCTGCTGTTGACTCAACTTATTTAATAATGGAGCCCTGAACTAATTGAGCCGGAGCACATAACACTACTCTGTTCCTGATTGGTTGGTCTCACTAGCAAACACACCAGTGGAAAGCTCAAAAACAGTCCAATTTTTTTAGCTTCCTCTGTAATCCTAAATGAACAATTTTTAAACATGTGGCTTTCCTCTTCGCACTTTATTTTTTCCGAATAATGAGCGAGTTGTGATTGTAGGTAATTATTTTGATCACAAATTGAGCAACCCAACACATCACAGAAACAATTCTTTTGCAGACAGACACCAAATACAAAAACCAGAAAGGAATAAAAAAAAGAAGGAAAACAAGAAGAAAGAAAGGAGAAATTAAATCAATTTTTGTCGAGGCCATTAATTAAAATTATTAATCACTCGCCAAGTTTCATCAACTGCATTGTTATGAGGATTAGCAACCATCATTATCAAACCTTTGGTAAAATCAAACTTCTTTAAACTGAGCATCCATAGTTTTCAACATTTTGGGATTTTGCTACAAATCGTTTGTAAAATTATATTCAACATCTCTTGGAATTCCGACGACGTAGATCGACGACTACCAAAACTTACTTATTGCCTTGAATTACTTCGGGTGCACAATATTCTAGAGTACCGCAAAACGTGGAGAAGACTTTCCCTCTCTCGAAGTACGCCGCTGAACCGAAGTCGATGATTTTGATCTGAAAGCGCTCGTTGAGAATCACATTCTCGTCTTTGATGTCTCGGTGGACGATCATCTTACTGTGAAGATAAGCGACTCCGTCGATGAGCTGTTAACGGAAAAAGACGGAAAGATAAAATAAAAACATCGTTTTGCAGGGGGGGGAGGGAAGGGTAGTATGTCTTCAACCTGTGAGTCATTCTGACATTGCCAGATGCATTCACAAAATATCACCAAATTTTGAAGAAAAAAATTCATATCTTTGTATTACAAAATGTTACGACGATGTGGTTTATCGACTTAGAAATTCAGAAAACTTGAAACGAGTAATTTTTCTAATCGATCCACATAAGCCACAAAGAGACCCTTCTTAATTAACACACTTATCAGAACCAGGTAACAAAACAAAGAGAGGTAAGATTGAAGGCTTTTTGCACCTGTCTGAACATGTAGCTCGCCAAGGCCTCGTCAAAGTTTGGTTGTCTGTCGATAAACTCAAATAGGTCCATCCCAGAACCGTGCTTCTCCATAACCATCTGAAAGAACTCTTCGTTTTGGTAAAAATCTAAAACCTTATAGTAGAGCCAAATAAAAATACAAGAAAAGGAAGATTTTAAGGGAAAAGTTGAAGACTTTTTGTTACTTGCTTTTGACTATACTATATTAAAGGAAAAGAACCACATGGAAAATCCCATGTAAAATATATATATCATCTGTACAATTCATACACAGAAATGTCACAGTTTGCTATTTTAGAAAAACCGTACATCCTACTTCTAAAATTCTCAAATGAATTTCCAAATCAGTTGGAAAAATTTTTTTGCTCACAGACTTTGTCGTATTGTATTCATCATACACAGAAATTAAAATTATGGGATTTTCTTCAATTTTTTGGATGCAATTGTACTAGTAAAGTTATCAAAGTACACTGTTATGTGAGATTTTAGGTTTTGAACAGAATGGAATCCTTTACCAAAATCTATTCACCAAGCTAATCAAAGGTCATATACTCAGATTATGCCAATGTTGACATAAGGATGAATTGCATACCAGATGTCCTTAAGGCACCCACATACCTTTACTATATTTTGGTGACTAAGCTGTGTTAACAGGGCGACTTCCAGTGGTAACCTCCCGTATTCTGGATCCGTCCACCAGTTGTTGCTGAAGATCTTGGACTTTCTGATAAACTTGACAACCACCTGAAAGCAATAACCCAATGGGTGGAATTATAATTCCAAATATATATAATTATGAGCTAAGCGATGTACAGAATTCATTTCACAATAACGAATCAACGTAGACCGATACACAGAGAGAAAGAAGAAATGGAATGATATTGATATTGAAGGTACAACACAGAAATAAATAATAGAAATACAGCAAACAGAAAAATACATATAAACAAACAAACAGAATGAGACATACATACACACACACACACACAGAAAACAATAAACATATATAGAACAATAGAAAAAACAGACCAGACATACACCAGATTTTAAGCTAGAATCTTGTGACAGATCTGAAAAACAGATTACAGAGAACTTTCCCTTGGATGAATATCTGTCTTACTTGAGTGTCATCTTCAAAAATACAAACAAATGAACAGAATTAGATATACAAACACACACATATACACAGAGAACAATAAAAATATATAGAACTGTCTTACTTGAGTGTCATCTTCGTTTCTTCTCCCCATCTTGACGAATCCAAAGGCCCCTTTACCGATACTCTGGAGGGTGGTATAATAATCGCTGTACTCCCCCGACCCTAAACGGTCCAAATCCTCCTCCATCACAGTTGAATTACATCGTGCAGCCTCGGCTACGGCCTGTGGGAGGAGAGAACCAGAGGATGAAAGTTTAATACATCCAGGGGGGGGGGGAACGATACCAGTGTAGCAGACGGATGAAGCATCAACTATCTCTCACATTCCTTAAGTATTGTGAATGAGAGGAATAACTGAGTATGTTTCGCAAATGTTTCAATCCTGACAGAGTAGGCAGAGGACCGATCACATGGTCATGTTAACCTTAAGCCAAGGCAACATCAATGACGACTTAACATTATGAACAAAAGTCTTACACAGAGATGATTTTCTGAGAACTTATACGTACTAAGTTTAAGGGAAAAAAAGCAATAAGATGAATAGATTTTTTCCCCTATTCTCTTGGGTGTTCTCTAAAATGTCTTACCTGACCGAGTGACTTGTTATTATTGCCGGCTGATAAGTTACCAGTACTATTGAAGGTGGAGGCAAACGCCATGCTGGAGGTCGGTCGACCTCCTTCCCCTGGGTCAGAGGGGTCCCTGGACATCCACATGCAGTACAGGCAAGATCCATCTTGTAGTTCGACCCTTTTGATCTGGAAAAGTATACCTACACAACGAAAAAAGCGGAACCATTCGTAATTGACTGGGACTTACTTTGCTGCAACGTTACATGCAGTGGACTAACTGAATGTCTCAAGAATTGTCTTTTAATTACTTCAGACTTTGTCCTCTATTAAACTCCAAAGACTCATGACCTCCGTGAGGTTTCTCGTACTCTTGTGTAAGGTGGATCCACATGTAGCAAGAAATGAAATTCTTTGACCTCTAATTGTGGAATTATTGTGTTTACAATGTACTCTGACTTTGATCAAAAACAAAAGGCAAAGAACAAAAAGGTAACGGAAAAGATACAGACAATAGAACTGAATGTCTTGCTTTAACAAAGCAGAAAGGCAGAGGACTCACCTAATAAATTACCATCTCTATGTCTACCCTGGCCCTGAAAGCTTCCCTCCGGTATCGTACTCATGGTTAATGAAAACTGACGGGGTAACTTGCTGGCAGGCGTCGAGGTTATCCTACCTTGCAACCCCTGTAATATATCAATCTTTTTCACATCCATCTCATCGAGTCCTTCACAATCTTTCCTGGGAGTCTCATCCAAATGTAAAGAGAGTTCATGTCTTTCAATAATTTCAGTTGTCCTGTTGTCCCCTCTATCCATACCCTCTGCTATACCATTCTCTTTATGTCTGTTTTCGTTTTCGTCTATTTCCTGGATCGTGTCTTCCGTGTGATCGTTCCCAGAGTCGCTCTCCTTTGCCTCTCTGCTCGAGTCCTCCCCATCTCCGCCGATGTTGAAGTGATGCTTCACTTGGTAGGCCCATCTCTCTACGTCGGAATAATGGTTGACCGTGGTCGGTAGATCGACCCCGTACGATTCGTCCGTTTCGCCGTCTTTGGGATCGTCCATCCTCAGTCGCATCAGGGCTTCCCTGATGAGCGGTTCTTCCGGGGGGCTCTTCACCGATATCGACACCCCGTCCGAGTGTCGTCTCAGCTTTTCCTTTGAGAACGGCTGGATTCCTAGGTCGTTGGATTTGGTAAAACAGACTCGTTGTCTTCCGATGTCGTCGTCGCCCAAGCTGCACCCGGAGACGGATGTTCGGTCCCCCTCGTCTGGGCCAGAGATCGCCGAGAGGTTCCCTATACTCCCCTGGATGCTTGGATTACCTACCAGTACATCCAGACTGGTGTGACTCCCAGGAGGGGTGGTGGACACGCTCACCATCGGACTGTGCGTCGCCGTCCTGCCCTCCACGGGGTCGCTGTTCAACAGGTCGTTGGTGCATGCACTTGTCGTTCGTAATTCGGGACACCGGTTGTTGGTTGCAATCCTGTCAGCATCATGGAGGAGATTTCCTGTCGAAGGTCTGATTAACAAACAAAAAAAAACCTAGGTGAACCTCTGATTATCAAAAGCATAACGAAAGATGAAGCTGTAATTATCAAAAACAAAAGAAAGACAAAAGGTCTGTTGACAAATAAAACAAAAACAGATGGAGAAGGTTGGAGAAGTTCTGTCAATCAAGTTTGCTCCTGTGTAGTATTAAACACAGATGCTGCATTAGATGTGCATACAGGTATGAGAAACCAAGCAATGTATGTGGTGATGAAGAGTACAATAAATTGCATCTCAGGCTTGACATCAGATAGAGTCAGGTTAACCATACGTCCCCATTAATTGCGATCGTCCCAAAATTTAGTGTCCTGCTTGTAAACTAAAGTGGTGCCAATTTTCTCAACACTCTTGTGACGTCCAAAATGTCACTGTTTTACCGAATACAAACTAGAAAGATATATATCACTATACGAGACCCTTTCGGAAGAGAGATATAATCTTTTTCAACAAGCAAGAGTGACTGATGGTGGTGGTACATGAGCCACTTGGGCTTGGAGGGAAAGGCAGTGAGGCAACATAGTCCCAACAACTATTTACTAACGTTAATGTAGCTATTTCAGAATTCAATTCAAGTACATTAGTAGCACGTCACGGTTAAGATCATACAGCTAAAACTAAGTACTAAACGATCTGTCCCAATGTTCGACCAAAGCAATACAGTAACACTAGACAGAGTCTTGTTTGTACGATATAACACAGGTGTTCCATTAGATGTATATATAATGATATGACAAGTGGAGTCTATGCAATCCTGATTATAATAATTACAATGCAGTGTCTAGTTATAGCGAGTATTCATTGCGCTTGCATGGTGACACAGATAATCTTACAGTCTTGCTGTATCGAGTGGTAAAGGGTTTTATAATATATTTAAGAAATGAATACATAAATATGACATAGAAAATTTGAATATTTTGAAAGAGCTCTTGCTCTTTCAAGGTCATCATCATCAGATATCTGGTTCTAGACAATATCAAATGAAGTAAGGGGACAGGCGTGATGCAAGACTACATTAAACAAACCAGTCTAATATTCAGCATTAATGTCTGTGTAACATGGTTGTGTGCTAAGATGTTTGGAGAGGGAGTCTGGGAGGGGACAGGGAAGGAAGGGGCAACATTGCCTTTAAAACCAAAGTCAACGTGTCGGTGGCCACACAGAAGAAATCTGTGTACACGCAATGGTGTATTTTTAACTCGGCAAATAATTTCAATGGCTTAAACTCAAATATGATTTTACACATTTTTCTTAAAAATGCCAATCATTTGGAGCAACTTTAGATTTTACTTCATCTCCTTACTATCTCCTTACTAATCATCTCCTTACTATCATTACATTTTCAAAATCTTGGTGTATCAAGGTTTGTTGCAAGGATACAAAAAAATCCCTTTTTTCTAGTCATATTCTTGCAGGTATCTGGCAGAAGATGAAATTGTCTGTCTGTTTCGAGTGCAAGTTGTGACCTTGAAAAGGCAACCACATCAAACTGGTTGGGTTTTTTCTTTAAGTTCACAGCAGGTTACAATCTGTCCCGATTTCCATCGGCAGTAGAGACACTTCAAATACACGACTGTTCCAATAACGGCAAGTTTTTCATGTTTCCTTCTGATCAAAATATTTCATATTTTTTGGTCTCTCACCTGTCAAATACATCCCCAACCTCCAGAGGCTCCACCGTCTTCTCTTTAGAATATTCTGATGAAGCAAATGGAACAAATCCAATTTTACTATCTTTAAAGCGGTAGATTTACGCTTAAGTAACAAATTTGCAAACTGTTTTCTTAATTCTTCTCGTTATCTGAAATGACTTGCAACAATATGATGGGATAATAAAATACTTACAAAAAAATGTTCTTTTAACGATTAATCGTTAACCTATTTCTCGATTTATTTAAAAAAAAAAATATTAGTCATTACAAATATTCCAGTTTTAAAATGATACCAAGACCAACTGTATTGGATATACCTAACTATTTTGGTGATCCTCCACCCCCCCCCCCACCTAACCCCAGAAAAAGTTTCCTGTTGTTGAGCAAGACGGCTTAAAATTTGTGTCATTAGTTACAAGTTTTTGGGGCAATTTTTATACTCTCTAGATTATTTCCACAAACTAATGAAAATTTACAAATCACAGATGATTACAGATGGGCACAAGTGAAAATGCAACACTGTGACAAAGTCCCCACCCACTCCCCCCGAAACGGGTGAATACTGTTAAAACCATATTTTGGGACATGTTCGTGAATTTTGACAGCATCGACCACAAAGGTATTTAACAAGAAACCTTCAAAAATTAGTAATTATCATCCTTTACAAAATAACCAACATTTCTTACATTCCATATTGCCCGAGTTACAAAGAATTTCTACGAATTTAAAGTAACATTTATACACACTTCACCCTAATACCAGCTTAAACACCAATATATTTAACTGTTCAACAGCAAACTACTTTAAACCTGCTGAATACAATAATTCCTTAATGCAAAGGGATAACTTTATCCCTGACAGCTAGCAAGACTGGTTTTTTCTCTTGCCTGCCAAGGCATAACATTTTACAATCCCTGAAAAATCAATAAAAGTATGTTCCAAATTTTTGCCTTTATAAAGGCGTTTGTCAACTGGCTTGCCATGAAACCAATCAATTATTCACCACAGCCGTAAACAGGTAGCTGCAAGTCTTAATATCGAATCTTAAAGTCTGTTTTTCCACCAAATTTTGACTGTATCCTTTACGCACTGTTCAATTCATCATTTACAGTCGATGCTCTTAGTATTAACGCATGGTTCATAATTGCACTCAAAGAGATTAATTAGTCAATATTTTAATTTAATTGATTTATGTCCCAGGGAGACAAAGTCATTTTTATGATGAATGGTTTCATATGGCTCTACTTCAGAGAATGTGCAATTGTATTAATATCTATGACAGTGAGAAAGAACACAGTGGTTAATGGGAAACAAGTTTGTTCAGTAAAGAACAAAATAATTTTTTTTTATGTTTTACCCACAGACAAAACAGGATAATGACTGAATGGAACGTAGGAATAGAAGCCAACAGCTTAAAGAACAAAATTTTATCTGAAGGGACGGACAAATGGTGCAACAAATGTAACAAGATCCTATGTTGAAAGTTGAGGTGTGCAGTCTGTAGAAGACAGCAGAAAATGCTTGAAACTTACTGTAGGACTGCCAAAGACAGCATTGTCCACAAAACCAGTTTTGAAATAAAAGGTACCTTCTTTAAACAGGTTTATTGATGATGTGAACTAAATTGCTTTTACAATGGTGTTGACATGATGGACGATCTCGCAGGGATTTTTTATTCAATTACTGCATTGAGATGCGACGTTACTTCTCTAGGCAAACTCTGAGAGCACCCTAACGTGTCCAAGGAAATTTTTTCTCTGATGCTACTACTAAGTACATCAGCAATGATTGAACAAAAAGTAACAGGGAACATACTACAAACGGTTTTACTTTTCGGCCTACGGCAGACGTCAATTACTCAAACTTGTGCCACTTATCGTTTGTTGGCTTTGACCTCACACGCACTCATACAATTGGCCTCACCTTCGGGCGATTCCTTGTCGATGACGTCCGGGAAACAGGATGCGGGCCTGCTGGTGGGAAGATCGTCCTCGTCGGTCTCATCCTCGTCATCGAGCGGTGGGAGAGGCATGGAGCTGTCGTCGATGATGTCCAGGTGATCGTAAAAATTTGGAATAAGCTCTGTGATCGGCTGCAAATGAAAAACACGACATCCAATAACAAACCGAGTCCAAAGCGCGTCATTGACATTTTGTAAAAACTACGCTGGTACAGATAAGGTAAACACAAATTGCTTTAAACGGAACAAAGTATTCAACATTAAACTTGATGACTTTCCCTTCAACATGACATTGAATTGACTGTCCAGATCCCAAATTTCATGAATTTCTACTCCTTTCTGAATAACCATGGTAACCATGTCAAAATTACCTACTGAAAAACTAACATGAAAAGCTGAATATTAGGTAAAGTCAGCAAAAAAATCATCACTGACAACCTTCCTGTACAATTAATTCCTCTGATGAAGAAGCAAAATTCCAATTTTCTTTCTTATTCCTCAAGTCGGTGTATCTAAAGTAAAACCCTACCACCCCCTTTCTTAAGCCTCCAGGGTTTAACAAGATTGCAAACATTCCATTGAATTATAGATGTTGAACTTATGTTTTGTCAACTTTATGGAATTAAATGATACTATCCATTTCACGCTGTGGGGGAGAATAATTCTTCTGATATAGCATCGCGAAACAACCAAACACCCATGCACAAATGTAAAGGTGTCTATAGACCATTTGTCTGTAAATATATCCTGGTCTTTTAACTGTTTTTATGATAACGATTACATTAGTACAACTCAATCTCGATCGTATCCAAAACGCAAATCACTTAGATGATCATTCCCGCAGCGGGTGCAGAATCGAGCGATATCGTCGGCTTGGATTACTTTTCGTTATTGACGGTGGCATTCTTGATTACCACCTTCCCGAAGGATCGTCAATAGTTCTCCCAAGCCCGCTCACATTCATTCTCCTATCTACGACAGTAAAGACAGGATGCTGCGAAAGAAATGTCAAATGACTAACGGATCTTCGAACAGCTGGAAAATATGCCCCCGAGGAGGGAGGATGTCGCCCTTACCTGACCGGACAAGTCATGTTGGGTAAAGCCAAACATCGTCTGCGAGAAATTGTTGTTGATGCTGTGAATGTTGCCGTCGGGCAGGAAGCTCATCATGCCGCTGATGTTTGCGAACACCCACAAGCTGGCCTGGAAGTAGGTGACATCGCCGACGTCCAAGGGACCTGCGTAGAGAACGTACTCGAGAAATAAACCACGAGCAGCGAAAAATGGTAGCAACAACTGTAGAAACGTTGCTCTATCAAAGGGGGGGGGGGGGGGGGTACGATAGGTGATTATGAATAAAAATAGATCTAAAAATCTATGGGAATTCCAAGGTCATCCTAAATATCAAAGTGGTTTCGATAGAACAATGTTAAAACAAGTCTGAACTCACTGAAATATGACACGCCCTGGACAATATTAAACCTGTTATCTCTGATAAGACGCATGATATGCTGTTAATAAAATCCCATCACTCAATATAAAGGCATATATTAACAAGAAAAGCATGGCAAGGTTTAATGCCAAATTATAAAATAGCTCATATATATACACCTCAACTCTTAACAAGAACACCCCCCCCTCCCATCCTTCCCCATCCAGCACACCATCACATATAGAAGGAGTTCAAAGAATAGTCCAGGTCAAAATTTCTTTTTGATATGTTAAAGAGGAAAATAATCTAAGCATTCTAGTGACATTTGCATTCGATTCCTATGTACTATTTTTGGAGATTGACAGTTGAAGTTATCTGATATTCTACCAAAAGTGAACTTGAAGCAAACAGGTGTGATGTGATCGTTGCACACTGACATATAATGTTTTGTTTTTTTCTTTCTTTTTCAGTCTATTGATT
>JAAAKB020259742.1:0-10202 GCA_010014835.2 Apostichopus leukothele
ATATATATATATATATATATAGTTACATTAATATCTGAAATTCGTATTTCTAATAATCTACAGTGATTATAAGTTAGAAAGCTAACCTTTAATCATAAGCCATGCTAATTATGACTTAATTATCTTTTTGTCTTCCATGATAATTATCACAAATATTAATCATTTAAAAATTAGGGCTCATTATAGTATGCACAATATTTAAGAATTATTTCAAATGTTTTATGCTGGAGCGTGCAATTCTTCTAATTCCCCTTATAAAATTATTCCACCGCGCTTGTACTGTACACCGAGTGAAGAATAACTAAAAAATATTAATTGTTAATGAGTAAACATCATTCCAAACGAGAGATGACATCAGTACACGTTTTCAATGTAGACATCGTTCGATGAGTCTACTTCTAGGCTAAAATAATTTGGCCCCTCTTCAGCGTAACGTTCTATAATAGTCTACAAGGAGAAAGAAAATTAAAATGTTAAATAACATTAATATATAATATTATATTATAAATGATTTTATATATTTTTTGCTGATTAAAGCAACATTATTGACGTTGGTTGCCAAACGTTATCAGCTTAAACATAGCTACCAATCATCTTTCGAATAAGATTGTACAACGATTATTAAGCTTACTAAGTTTTATACTATCTTTTTTTAACAAATGAACGTAATCAAAGGAATCATATATTATAATTTTCCCATTGGACGACCATACATTTCCGTTTCTTTACACGCCCTCTCAATTACTCACATTAATCAGCCCCATAATTATTGCAATATTGCAATTCTATGTTAAACGTCACCACTTAAAATTCCCAATTTCTTGTTTGAAAGAAATTGAGTAGACATTTAATGTTGCGATAGAAATAACCAATAGAGATATATGGTTGAAATCCTCATAATACCTATTTCTCATCATGCAATAATTAAAATATTACAAGACATATTTGTACTCAAATCGATACCATGTAATTATTTGCACATTCATAAATATACAAAGTTATCTCACCTTGTTCATATCATTCAAGAACGCCTGCAGAGTCATATGAAGATTTGAAAATGAGGGTCGTTTATCTACCGATGGATTCCACATTGAAAGCATGGCACTGAATCTATAAAAACGAGCAGAAAAAACTAACAAGATTTTCAATAACACACCAAACAGTATGTTATATTTACATCACATAATGACATCAAATACATGATTTTGATATTTCTCGGTTTTGTTCGATTCTGCTTCTTCTGTTGTTAAACAATTGTTCATGAATAATTTGTTTGTTGTTCAGCGAGAAGACACTACAATAAATTCCACAACTTTTATCATAAATAAATATTAGGCTTATGCAGCCAAACAGGTTACTGCAATCTCATAAAACCAAAGGGAAAATTAAATCGTTTCAAATTTGAAAGAAAGAACTCTAATGTCCAAATAAGTGCTAAACGACTTGATACAATTGTCCACACTATATGCGTACTTCTGATTTTATCACACAACATGCATGAACTGATCACCCAGTTGGGAAATTATTTTCTATACTGTAGTGTCATGTCCCGCTTCAGAGCACTCATATTGTCAGTTCAAGCAGTATGTATATCATGTTTCTATCAAGGTTAGGAACTGTTTGTACTGTCAATACCAGTGCTTTGAGAGCATGGCATTTGTGTACAGTTTAGAGAGGTTTTAGTATAAGGAAATTGTCCCAACTGGCTGAACTGATACGTACATTCCTCCCGCACATGTCCTCGGTTGTTCCAAGTATTGTTTGCGCCTCAACTTGTCTTCTATCTCAGCACAAGTTAGACCTCCGAAAGGTGTTTCACCTGAAAACCAAATATATTTCAATACGACACTTAGGGAGTGTTAGCTCAGTGGTTAACGCCGGTGCCTTTCAATCACAAGGTCCCGAGTTCGAGTCACTCCAAGATTAATGTATGTCGTCCAGTTACAGAGTTGTTGACAATTGACAATTCCTAATCATGGACGTTAAAATATGAATCTAAGAGACTGACTTCGGTCAGCTTGCGGCTTTGATATTAAGCCAATGATGGCTTCTTCACGTGTTCCTGCTTGCAGGATGATCTAAAATACATACACATACACGCATACATACATACAAAGGCTTAAATAGGTTGTTTTACTGTTTCTATGTAATTGCTATATACATACTCATGAAGTGGGTGTGGTTATGTAAAATAAACAGTTGAAAAGTTCATTATTAGCAATGCATACATGATTATTGTGTAGTTTTGTGCACTTGACAAATCGGTATGTGTTGCTGTTTGTGAGCAGGGATTGCACTACATGATATTATATATGTGTATTATATCAAACTTGTAGTGTAAATAGCTGAGGGGAAGAATAAATCTTTGCTTTGAGCCCTCGGTTATCATAACAATCATGTGTGAGTGTGTTTTGTTGATGTGACTCTTGTCTTGTCTTTCTTTCTTTTGTCTTTTACCACATAATTAGGATAAACTGATCTTTATGACTTAATTATGATAAACTGAAGCTTTGTTTGATTTGTGTTAACCTGCCAGTTTATGTGGCATTATAAGCAGCTGTTTACACACAATCTTTTGATTTACAATTCTGTGTTTCTTTCCCTGTAATTCGCCTCAATGTAGTGTTTAGCACGTACGTTCTTTGAAATCACAGAGTTCTACATATAATCTTTCGCTTTGAATTCTATCAACTGAGGGGGCCTTAGCAACCATCTAGCGTATCTTCAGCTCTCCTGTATGTATTGATGTATGTATGTATTGTATGTATGTATTGTATGTATTCATACTAATTGTTCGAGCCTTAGCTATTTACATACTTAAGTTGTACAAATAAACTGAAAAAAGGGGAAAAAATTAACACATCTTTTAAGCCTCCATTTTTTATTTGCTATACAATTTAGCTTTTACCATCCCTTCTTTGCAACCTCTCTTCTGACTTGGCATTAAATTGCGACAAACTTTACATTTACATTGCATTGCTCATCACAGACACTTCACTTTGAAACACGTACCAGACTGTGTGTGATCACATAAATCCATCTCTCTCTTTGGCAAAACTAGGTTTCACATTATATCTGGTGAAATGTTACAACCAATCGTGTATTTAATTACTCCACAATCTAATTTAACAGTTAGAAGCACATTTTCCCCTCTGGAAATATCTTCTCTGTGCTTCAAGATGAGTTTGTTAAACCACTTTTCAATTATCCAATATCTTATTTCTCGGATGTATCAATTTCTTGGTGCTTGTGGCTCGTTTGTTTTCTTCTAGCATCGGAAGAACAGTGTTTTACATCCTGCGAGGGTTATGATACTTCTATTGGTTACAGATACCTTCTGAATTGACACACGTATACTATGCCAAAAAGACATTTCTCCAAATGCCACTTTCTTTAGCCCCAGAGGTGTATAAAAGATTTTCTTAAATTTACAGATTTCAATCTCACAGAGAAGTAAAGAGAGAACAAAATGCCACAGAGAATGTGGTGAACAAGACGATGAAAAGCTTTTCAACCTGTGGGTATAATCAAATGATACACACAGCTCCTTCATTAAAGTTTAGTGTTCAAGGATTCTCTCTGCATATTGCATGATATTAACAGTGTATCCCTAGCTGTTAGAGACTACAGTTATTCAAGTTCAGCTCTGTTCTACAGGTTTCTGTTTTGTTATGTCACTGGTCTTTCGGTGCTAAAGACGATCAGACTGTGCCATAGATGGATCGAGATGCACTGTTCCACCATGCATGGATACAACCTGTAGGGGTGTTCATCATCTCCTCCCCCCCCTCCCCACCTTTTTCAACTTCACATAAAATTTAAAAAGTATCTAAAAAGCACAAATGCTTTTTTACTGGGAGGGGGGGAGGGGGGAAGGTATGGTCCAATGCATACCCCACCTAAATGGGAAATCGGATTCAACAACCCTGATGCAACTTGTGCTCCCTTAAGAAATCCTGGATCTACCCCTGTACACTGTTCCATGTAGTAGCTAAAGTGCACGTTGTAAACAAACTAACACTGTTCACGATGACACCAAATTAACCCCTACGTCCTAGCAATGAACTCTATAGGTTATAATAATAATAATAATAATACAATAGCTCATAGCTGGAGCACAAAGTAGTGGATACAGGTTAAATTTAACTATCAAGCTAATTTGGAGTTTATGCTTTCTATACTTTTATAATTTAGCTGTTGATGATGAATCATTATTACCTCATAATATATTCAAAAAGGGAATGTTAAATTGTAGTTTAGCATGTAAAGTAATCACACATAACTAGTCATGTAATAAACCACTTCCCAGTATAGTAAAGATTGTATCCTTACCAATCTGTCGATTGCAATATTTTTTATTTGTTATATACCAAAATGTTGATGTTTATGACTACATTTTCATCAACATATAAATTCTACGACTTCACACTTCGTAGCACTACCAATCTAAGTCTGTTTCATATTTACCTGTTCTCGTTTCTCCATATTTCACTGAATCTTTTCGTGTCACAACAGCGTACGAGAGTCCGACATAATCGTATGACTTCTACAATCCGCCTTAACATAACAATAGTGCCTATACTTCCCCATAGTGTTGAAACCAATACAGTGGGCTAGAGCAATATCATAGTTTTACGAAAGTTCTATTAAATATGAAAGAAAATCCAGTTCGGCGATATTTACTAAGAAAACTCTTCCAACGGCTGGAAAATCACTTATTTGCACTTTTTAGCTAGATGGATCATTTATATCAACTGCCTGAAGGGGAAGCCCCTTTATATCTGGATGGGGGGGAGTTAATTGATGTCCTAGGCTCTACATCTAACTGCTACAAACCCTCTCGCCCCCGAAGGCTCAGTAACGGATTGGCACAAAAGAAAGATTCCATCTCTGTTAGATCACTTTGTCCAATTTTCTTACAGACCATGCGAAAAATCAATAAAAGGAATCCCGATACGAGTACGGAGTTTTTCCAATCAATTTCCAAGAGAAGGGGTCAAGAAACCGCAAGTGATTGGGGAATTTTTTGGCAGAATTGTGCTAAGTTGGATGAATTTCTCCAGCCAGGGGCACATGCAAAGAGGAAAAGAAGAAAAGGGTCGCACAGACCGTCTGTTGAAATAACCATAGTTTTGTCTGTTGTAAATCACTTGGGGGAGATGAGAACAAATTTGTTGCAATCAAGGTCTAATATTTTGCAACAAACTGAATCAAATTTTGTAATATTAAATTTATTGTTTCTTTTTGATATTGAGGGAGTGTAAATTGTAATATTTACCCAAAAGTAAAAGTTTCAGCACTGAAAGAAGTATATCACTGTATGAAAACTGATTACATAACTAAATTTAGCTTTTTGAATAATTTTATAGAAGAAAGTAGTCTACCAAAATACATCCAGGTTGGTTTATTTAACAACAACTATCTCCACATCACACATACCCTGCAGCCCATCCTCATCCCATAACACGGCTGCTTCTTATACTGTGTTATAGACAATGTGACATGACGTGAACATTTAACTTGGATTTTATGTGCACATACAGACACCTCATTAATTACCATACTTTTACTACAGTGTTTGATTCTGTATGTTTATGCATCACAAATTTGGCAATAATCCCCATGTCTATGAACGTACAATAGTCACATGAGATATTCCCAGAATGCAATGTTGTATCTTGTATTTCCTATGAATATGCATGACACGTTCATAATTGCAAAAACCCTAATTGCAATGCCGAAAGAAATATATATATAGCCTTCTCAACTGAAAAGTATACTTCTAAAGTGATTCAAAGATACTACTGTATGTCATATTAATTATTATTCATACATTCATATATGCAATGCAATGAATATGATATCTTATAACAAAATCCTTACAGCTGCATTGAAAACCAGAAAGGAATTTGCAAATTTAATATGTGTAACGCTGCCAGCACATGATATCCGAATCTATAAACCCTAAGGTAATGTATTGGTCTATATGTACAGATCCATGTATTATATCTGGCATATTGTATCCAAGAACATTTCTAGTTGCCAAGACAAAAAAAAAGAAGCCTTTTCGCTACACATGTAATCTAAGATTTTAGCTATGAAATTCAGTTGCATGCACCAAAGGTACATACATGTACCTACCAAACCAGTAGCTTAATTTATTACTGACTTAATATTGCACATGCATGCAGAAACAAAAGTCCCTGTCTATTTAAAAAAAAAAAAATCATTAAATCTCAATTATTATGTCATCATGTATGATATAACATTACAATCAATATGTTCCTCACATATCAAATGTAGTGTATTTTTTTTTTAAATTACCACTTAAGAAAATGACTCAGTATATGAACAAAGGCAGAACATTTAAAACATGAGAAACCTGACTAAAATTTGCTAACGTACTGATATTAAATCTATGTACATATAGGTCACATCCCATGCGACAATAGTAATACAAGTGACTCTATTGAATCGAATGGGAATAACTACCAATTAAGAAGGACGATCTGGCAATCTAATGTATTGCATTATGAATATTCATGCCAGTTATATCTTGGCTCACATACAGTACATACACAATTCCAAGAAAATGTTGCATCGTAGGTCACGTGACAACTTTCGAAGGAGTAAGTTACAGACATGCTTGGAACGCCACAATTTACATTACCGTACAACTTAATCTACATTAGTTGAACAATTACTGCTATAAATACTCCATGGAGTATACATGTTGTTTTAGTGACGGAACTTATGATACATCTGATGCATAAAGTTTCCATACACATATAATAATATATCATGGTTAAGACAAAAAAATAACAGTTGACTTGCATTTTTATCTGATATATCACCAAGAGACCAGCTACAAAAATTAATATTTTTTAACCGAAACTGCAAATTTATACCAGCTTCCCTACTGAGATGGGAACAATAACAATGTATGTATTACGGTCTATGTACCCTACAGTATACAAATATATACATATATACAGTTAATACACATGTTTAACACACACACAGGTACCTGTTTCTTGCCCGGAGTGGCATACATCTTCCTCTTATGATTTTTCCCTGCTCTGCCGATCTGCGGCGAGGAGTATAACCTCCCGTCCACCACTCTGCTAGCCATTTTCGAATCGATCTCTCATCCACCACCATGACTACATCCGAGCTTAATCCCCAAACCTCCACCTCCTCCTTCTTCTCTTCTGCTAATAGTCTCCTTCTTACTACTAGTACCCCTCGATCACTACTATTTGAACAGCCCTTTCGTCGTAGAACGAACGAAACGTTATCGTCGGTCTTTTCCAAGCTTCTAAAGATTCACCCTCCGAGCCGCAAAATTCATTCATAGGCTCAGGGCTTAGCTGACAAATTACTCGCACAGATGAATTATGTGTTTACGGCGGTAAAAAAAATGAGAGACACAGAGCGAGAGAGAAGGAATCGCAGGATGAGCCTGCCGATATGTGTTACTATACTGCTGGTGTCTCCAGTGAGTCTTGGAGGAATATATAGAGGAAGGGTAACAGGCAGAGGCAAGTCAGCTGGAAGTTGATGGAAAGATGCCCTGAGTTGAGATGAGATATTGGAAGATATCGTTTGTTTGTATCTCGTGGAGGGGAGAGAGAGACTAGTTTGATTGCCAAAAAGATGAAAAGTAATTTTGCAGTTCAAGTGGCGGATCATTATTCGTCAGCAGTGGAGGGCTTGGGCATTCTCCGATAAGGGAGTTAAATCTGTTGGGGTGATTTATTGGTCAATTTAAGACAAATGATTACAATCTATTCCCAGATGATTACAAAATAATCAATTTTCTGTCGGACTAATTTGAAATGGAAGAAAGCGAGGATATGATATTGACTGTTGGATAAACAGTCGTGTATATATCTATATATATTTTTATTTATAAATATATATATAGATATATATATATCCGAAATGTGTAATTACAAGTCTGTATATAGCAGATTTTACGGACCAAAGGGAAGACTAATTAACAGCTAATTGCACCTTTCTGGAAGAAAAGAATGTTTGTATGGAATATTGTGCACACAAATACACACACTGTGAGTGTATATTTGGTGAGTAGGAATGTATTAAAATTAGAATTTTTAAAAAGGAACCCGATGCAGCTAGTTGATTATACCATCCTGGTTTTAATCTCTGCCACTTGTTGAACGAGCAGATTAGGCAAATAAGAGAAAACACCCACTTTATATTTATGATTAATCGACCCTTCTCTTTTTTCTTCCTCACTCCTCCACTGCCTCCCCTTCTCTCCCACCCCCCTCCCCTCGCCCTCTCCAAACATTAAAAATGTAGAAACAGGAATAATTCAATATTGTTTACCTTCGTAGAGGCTCGTGCAACAGCCATACCTCAAGTTGCATCGGGGTATTTATTCGATACCGATTAAAACCGTAATTTCCTTTGAATAAATAATAGATCGACCTCAATAATATCCTCAACAAGCAGAGTGGTTTCGCTTGCTCTTGTCACTCTCTGTCACACGATCTCCTATTTTCACTTTCTCGGTAAAACCTCTGCAGTTTCCTCTCGAACGTTTAACTGCGAGCAACTTGTGGTCGTTTAGGTTTGAATGTTAGGATAGTAGCTAGGAGTCTAATGTATAGTAACATAAATGGAAGAGTCTTAATTTATACCAAACAGAGGACTAGCCGTTTGACATCTGCCTGCGTCCATCTATTCAAACAATTTTCTGCATAAAAATGAAAGTATATGTGCAAATACCCACCCGTGACATGTGACCATAAACTCAACCCGGGCATCAACTATATCAGTGAACAAACATATTCGGATATCTCACTAACGTGGACTCAGGCTTCAAACTGCCTACCAAATATTAAGGCGTCTGTGATCTTTTCAGGCCAAATCCGAATCCACTGAAAATTTTAAAGCAGATAGTTTTACAAGTCTTTTCAAGTAAGTTGACCCAGGATATTCTTCTGAAACCCTTCTCAATGCAGCACAGAGCATATATCTAAAACATCTCTCCATGCAGTCAGAAGTTGTAAAGGAAGTAGCAATGTTTACCTATGTGTCAACAAACCTATAGTCAACACTCCAAGTGATACACATTGTCATAAATTGTCCCCAAATGTCAACTTTACATTTAAAGGACCTCTTAAATGTGAAGTAGTGTCATAAAACAAGAACAAGTTTGTAAATTCCTCTGGTCACGGACCTTGTAATGGCCTTCTTTTTTTTCTTTTCTTTTTTTATCACATCCCCTCTTTTTCGTTTTCTTTCACTTGCGGCAGTTTCAATTCAGTTTGTTATCAACACATCTCACGTGAGACATCGGAGACTTATAAAAGATATCAAAATTACGACAGAGAGTAAAACACACCGAATATCTGTGTCCAGTTTAATTCGCATTTTTGTTCTTTTTAAAAAAATAACTAGACAGTTTCATGAAGTTCAGCAGAACACATTTGACAAAGGGATGAATTTTAAGGTTGGAACTCCGATACAAACTTTAACTGAGATCATCGGTACAAAAATAAAGAGATAAGTTATACACCACCAACTCCTTATTAAACGTATCAACATACAATTAGTTACACTAGTAACAGACTTTCTTTACAACGTCACTCCACACCGTTATCACGTTTGGCTCTTCTGCGGTAAAATATTCCCCCAAAAACAGATGCGAAATGTTATTCTGGTTATATCCAAAAGAAACCGACATCAGTCAACTCTCAAATATTGCAGATAAGCGACAAGAAAACTAATCCATTTTAACATGTCACAAACAGATCCTTATTCCTCACAGATGTCCTATTTTCAAATGTCGGGATATTGCTCCAAAAAGAAAACAAAACAGCCATCTGTTATTAAAACTCGATCATGATTTTAAAAAATTTGCCTGATTAACGTGTCAGACTTAATTCGCTTCGATCCAAACGATACAATTCTTAGTAATTTGTCTTACCGTATATAAAATGATATCATTTTTTATTTTATTTATTTATATTTTTTGTTCTTTCCTGGCTTTTTGCAGCTCAGAACAAATTGCATACACTGTCAGTCATTCCACAAAGGTATTTTTGAGTCGATACTCGAACAATAGCAAAAATCCACGGCGACGCGCGAATTTGAGAATACGGAGAATTGTTTTGCTACCAGACCTTCCCACATACCAATTGATTTTACTTTGTTCTGTTCGAGATCCT
>JAAAKB020259753.1:0-10201 GCA_010014835.2 Apostichopus leukothele
ACAGAGAAAGCGCCATAATTGTCTTACTCTTGTAATAATCTTCCAAAACAAATTTATATATGCAACATTGCCAAGTGATGATAACAAACCACTTGCTCTTTATGTGAATAGGGTCCCGTGGTACTTTAGTGCCATACAACTTTGAAAGTAAATTCGGACTTGAAATGAAAGCGAATACACCTCTGCATGGGTAGCATTTGACATGATTCATGTAGTTACACTTGATATTAATACCTCCGTATGTTCAATAAGTTAACTTATCATCTATCTCTAACAGTCGTGATAACCATTACCTCAAGGTCTTCATCTGCTTCTCGTTTGCCCCCGAAGATGATCTTTTTCCAACCTTTCTCATTCAAGTCCTCGGCTTCGTTCTCCTGGTCAGAAAGATACAATTGGTTTGTTTTCGTTGAAATAAATTGGAATTAGAATTGAAGCAGTTAAACCGTTATATTACATTCTCCATTTCACATTCTTACAAGTCAAGACATTTCTGGAGATTTAATGTGGTTACACAATTTGCAACACAGTGGTACAGTGTTTCATTCAAACATAGACAGAAATTACAAGATAGGTGTCGGCTCCTAAAACAATTTAAGAAGCAATGTCTAGAATAATATACAGTGATTATATTTCACGACATCATCAGAATTGATTGTTAACAGTATAAGTAGATTAAATAAAGACAAAACATGTTTGATGAACATTTAAGATTGTTCATGAATAAATAGATTCACGTGAAGTTATTGTATGTTAAACATAAAGGACCATTCCTCTAGGCCTCGCTTTCCTCCGAAAATGATCTTTTTCCAGCCCTTTTCGTCCAAGTCATCAGTTTCTCTCTCCTTGTACGTAAAATACAAAGAAAACGTAATAGTTGCCTTACCCTTGTAATAATTTTCCAATATTAATACACAATATAGGCAAGTGATAATACCAAACCCCTTCCTTTCTATATACAGGGTCCCATTGTATTTTGGTGCCATACAACTTTGAAAGTAATTTAAGACTTAAAATGAAAGCGAATATACCTCTGCATGGGCAGTATCTGACATGATTCATATGGTTACACTTCATATATATACCTCCGTTTATTCACTAAATTAACATATCATCTAACTCTAACAGTCGTAATACCTCAAAATCTTCATCTGCTTCTCGTTTTCCTCCGAAGATGATCTTTTTCCAACCTTTCTCATTCAAGTCCTCGGCTTCGTTCTCCTGGTCAGAAAGATAAAATTGGTGTGCTTTCGTTGAAATTAATTGGTATTAGAATTGACGCAGTTAAACAATTATCTTATTTTCTCCCTTTCACGTTCTTACAAGTCAAGACATTTCTTGAGATTTAATATGGTTACACAGTTTGCAACACAGTGGTACAGGATAGCATTCCAAAAAATAGACAGAAATTATAATACAGGTGTCAGCTCTTAACACAATTTAAAAAGCATTGTCCAGAATAATATACAGTGATTATATTTTACGTCCAAACGCAGCTTCTTAATAGTAATTCTGACATCTTCAGAAATGATTGTTAACAGTAAGTAGATTAAATAAAGACAAAACATGTTTGATGAACATTTCAGATTGTTCATGAATAAATAGATTCACGTGAAGTTATTGTATGTTAAACATAAAGAACCATACCTCTAGGCCTCGCTTTCCTCCGAAAATGATCTTTCTCCAGCCCTTTTCGTCCAAGTCCTCAGTTTCTCTCTCCTGATAAGTACGAAGGAAAACGCCATAGTTACCTGACGTTTGTAATACGCTGCCAGTATTATATGTATATATGTATGAATAAACCTACCGGTTTTTGTTTACTAACACAACACACACAAAGCATAGCCGAACTTTAGCCATATACTATTTGAAATAGTGTTTAAGCATAGTCTGAAAATGTAAACACTATACACGAGTGTTCTTATTACTTCCACCGAACCTAAACACTCTTTAGGTATGAATTTACGAAGGTCATAGATCCACAGCGACTCGGCATGATTCACACCACGTGGTTCATGCACAATATTTTCTTTAGCCGTATACCTAATGTTGGTGTAGTAATTATGCCGTAGTCCAAAAACAGAACATTATGTGTTGTTTCATGTTTAACTGACCGCTCTTGTCTTTTGCATTGACTGTTGTAGGATCCCAATTGTACCAAAGCAATAGGTCACAGAATATGAATTATTATGTCAAAACGAGTTAGAAGGAAACACGGCAAGCATCATAGGCTAGCTAAGCATACAACAATTTTACAAGTTGAACCTACGTTTAGGCACGGTGCAACCAAAGCCTACATGCGATATATGACTATGAATATCAACACGCTACGTGATATCAATATGGTGACGTTAGCTACCGGAGATACTGCTAATGATGCTATCACATTTAGTAGGACACTTTTGTAATATACAATGACTTGGGAGGAAAATGTAGTCGGTTAACTGCTATTCCGGCTCGATTCGAACGATACTGCAATACTAGCATTCTTCGATAGGGGTAGGCTAATCAATATTTTACGAATTACTCTAGTTTTTAGATATTTCGCAATGGTTGTTTTTATTTCGACTAGAAAAATTAAAAACAATTTTATTTAAGTCTCTGCACAACGGTAAACTGACTGTGAAATGATAAACAAACTTGAGAACATAGACGATTTTTTTTGTGGATAGAACGGGACTTGGACCAATGACCTCTGGATTACAAGCCTTCGCAATCTACAAATTACTGAGCGATCCAGTCCTTATCTGAAAATCATCTCTTATGTAAACTTGATAACAATTTTATTGAAATGGCTACTTTATGCGACGATGTAATGAAAATAATGTAAACTAAGTAGTACTGATACAAGTTAGGATTTACATTTACCACTCTATATGAGTGTACGAAATAATATGTTTTAAATTGTATTACATTTATATGATGTGAATAATGAGACACCCATCTGACAATGTCAATGTTCAATGATAAATATATAATAATAAATATTTCGTAAGAATAGGGTGTATAATATAATAATAACGACAATGTCAGCATGAAAAGTCTACATTTCAGTGAAACGCCTAAATTTCGACGAAATATGTCAAAATTGTTTTATTAAATCCCCCAATTCGATTAAAAGCCGAAATAAAATGTCGATATTTCAAGATAAAAGCTTGCAATCTTTATACTATCTTCGACATACAAAGGGGGAAATTTCGCCATATGTGGTCAAAATTCCGAGATTTCAAAAAAGTCGATTATTTGCGATAAAACAGTTGCACCTTAAAGACAAAAAGGCAAAACTTCGATCTATCAAAATTTCGTATTTTAATTGAAAATTTGAGAAAAATCAAAATAAGTAGGAATGCCAACATGTCAGGAGAATACAAACTATAGCCGTTTTTTTGCCTAACCCCGCCACATTTTTGATGGCCCTAAGCCACTGGTGATGATAATGCAAACTTACCAAGCTGGCTGCAAAAACAGCCAAATATGCACTGAAGCACAACAGGATCAAGAATGATAACTTCATTTTCTTCGATGAAAATTACAAGGTGTTGCCAGATACAAAATGTTGTCAGAAGAACTGGTGAACGAGTGCACGAATTAAAGTTTCAGCAACTTATAAAACTTTTGAAACCACCAGCAAAATTGAGTCACTAACGTTACTATGAAAGGTCAATTGACCGATAGTATCAATGATGGTACAATTAAGGGTAACGTAATATTTTATGCATCTTTTATTACATCACTTGACCTGAATCAGATGGACCCTATGCCTTTCGTTTTAATTGTTTAAATGTTGAAAAAATCATATAGAGAAAATTATAAATGGTCGTGGAACCCCTCAATGGTCATATACACTCTCCCTGCACAGCTGTTAATGGGAGTAGAAATTAACCATGATCATTTTAGTGTTCTTAAACAGTTAAATGTTCTATAATATTTCTTTATAAGTGACCGTGATAGACCAAAATCTTAAAATTATCGTTTGCTGAGTAAGATATGGAAGTTGAAGTCTTCTAACGTTGTTCGACAACTGCTTTTTAGTGAAGAACATGACGAATTTCTTGTTTGTAATATTAATAGTACATTAGTAATTTGCTAAGAGCCATATATGATGAACTGTAAATGTTATTTAGCTACTGCTCAGTTTGTTCATCAATATTGGGAAATGAGGTGATATGTGCAGGAACCATTGAGGGCCCCTCTGGAAAGCAGTGTTCCTGCACTGAGCAGGTCTACTCTCATTAAAGATGACAATAATTAACAAAAATTAAAAAAAAACATTTCCAACACCTTACAGTTGCATGAGAAGCTATCAACACCGATACTGTCTGGGCGTTTTCACCACAGCAATTTTAGGCTTAGAAGGGACATTGAACATTTTTCGACGATATTTCTAAACCCTTACTTTTGTCAACATTTCAAAATTGTTTGATAGTTTTATACCATTTTAATATTCCAAACCATTCAGTCTGCCTTTCCTATCTCCCTCCTATCTAATCTTCCTTTGCTCTATGCATAGGCATTTAAAGAATGGTGAATCAATGTTTTGGAAAACTTGCTAAATTCCGTTAAATTGTCATATACTGATTCACTGCAGTTATCAATCAATCAATCATAATTAATTGATTACATTCCCGTTTGTTTTATCCGTTAACACTTTTCTCTTGACAATAAAGAATTATAGATCTTTAACCTTAACTGTCGTATTAAGTTACTTTTTAATCCTTTTATTTCAATATCTACTTGGCTTGACAAATCAAGTTACGATCTTCAGGTTCTTGTGTTTACAAGGACACTCTACTCTAGGGTACTCTAACGCGGATCATTGACCACTTCTACTGATGACTTCAACCTTGAGTCACTTCACTTAACTTTTGAGGTTCGTTACCTAAGTTCAAACTGGCCATCCATGAAAGAATTACCCATAATTCCACTGACCAGTGGGGGAGGAAGGGGATTGGGATGATACGGTACTGCAAAACCCCATGCAATGCTTTCTCTCCATACACCACCCTATAAAGACGTATTACAAAGTACACTTCATCAAGACAAACGTGACTGTTCTTTCAAGTTTTTGCTTGTTTGTTGTTGTTGTTGTTGTTGTTTTGCCGATATTTGATGCTGTCAATGTCATATATCCATGTACAAAGACAAGTGGAGTCAAATTTGAAATAAAGTTTTACGTAAACAGATAGCTTACATGGTTCTGCCCCCCCACCCCCCCCCCCTTACCCCGTAACGTCACACATTTGTTCCACGAGCCTAAACAGAATCGAGTGAACATTATTACGTGTAGATTGTGTCAACAAGGGACCACTTAGACGCTGATTTTGGGGGATGATTAGTAAATATGTATATGTTGTCAATACATACAGTATTGTAACATTTGTCACGGTCAATGATTAGCTATTACCGATCGGCTATATAGGCAATTGCAGTAATTAGTCATTACGTCATATATCTATCGTGTCGAAGCTATCTAGTCACCATGACTACGTGCAAGTTATGTAGATGATGTCTGGAAGCTGCGTGATAGGGGTAAATAAGTAATAGTAATGCCACACGTAAGAAACTTCTGCCTATGTTAATATGTATGTAAATTATACCCTTTCCACATATTGTACAAATGAAGTGTATTATGGTATATTCCTCTCTGTATCTTGAACCAGGGCTCATCAAACAAAGTGGCCAGATAATTACGACTAGCACACACACATACACAACTTAAAAACCTTTAATGATGTCAGATAACATGTCGGTAACAATGTAACTTTAAACTTTACTTCGGCAAGAATAAATGGTTATCTTTCATTTAAAAGTTATTTGATCATCTTAATTGTCGCCCCTGTTTTGACTTATGGTTGTGAGATATGGGGATTTGAAAAATTTAATCAAGTTGGAGCCTTTCAAGCTAAACAAGTATACACCGACTGTATGGCTTATGGTGAATTATAGAGGCATAAATTACTGACCAGAATAATTGAGACAAAATTGATTAAGTTTTGGTGTCGAACTGTGAACAGTTCTGAACATAAAGAGATCGTATTAATATGAACCTCTTTTGTTGCGCCACGTAGGCCTAATATTCCAGTTATCGCATAACTGTACCAATATACTAGGTTTTATGATCGGATAGAAATTTATGTTCTAATGATAACTGAGGGGATGAATATTGCCATATATTCGAATGTCCAGCCTTCATAAACGAAAGACTACTTTCAGAATAAGCGGTATCTGCATTGTCCTGATCTTATTATGGATGGGTAACAAGGTCAGTCTACGCTTTACGAATAACCCTGTTAGATGCTAGAGAAAATGATTTAGTGTCACAATAGCGGGTCGTTACACTTTTGTACTTCAGTAATATTATTCAGGAAACTTTGATAGCGGTAAATGAGTAGGATACTTTCTCCAATTGAGTGAAAGCCAGGTGGTACTGCCCGTCTATGGTGCGCCTAGTGTGCCATAAGTCTTTAAATCGACATATGTCAAATTAAATTGACAAATGTCGGGGTTTCTCGGGCTCTCATTGTACGACCAGTGTCACATGTTATTTTCTATTGCTCTGTTTGGAATAAATCGACATATTTGCATGACTATACAAGCCTAGCTAGAAAACAACAGGTGACACTGGTCGTCCAGTCAGAGCACGAGAAACTTACACATATGTCAATGTGTACTTGAACTTCAGCCTCTGAAGAAGATCCTGCTATGATCGAAACGTCAGGTCCACTTACTTTTACACATATGTCAATTTAATTCGATATACATCAATTTTAGGACTTATAGCACACTAGGCGCAGCATACCCGACAGTATACATTGGTTGGGACACTATATCCCGACAGGTACTGTCTTGAGGGACAGATGACACTATCATCTGCTACACCGCCACCAAACGCAATACATAACAGTTACGTAACCGTTGTTAGGACGTACATAATTTACACTGTGTGTCAAGCCGATTGCGTAAAACGCGTTCGTTACTCAAGCCTAGGACGGTTTAGAACAACATTTTATATTTTCATTTTTAGAAACATTTTAAACACCAGCAGGTTATATCATCATTGCAGACATACGGATAGCTGATGGCTTTAATATCTACGAGAAGTATTGGGCAACTTCTTCAGTCCCAGGGAAGATTTTTTCCTGCTCAGGTGTGTATCGCATTTGGTTAACCGTAATTTGTAGGCCGAACGTGTAACTGTAAGCCTAAGCCAGCCTGTAGCCTAGGCCTTACGGGCTTGGCCAGTGTAACTGTAACTTGTAAGGTTAATGTTGAAGTTATGCCTGCAGTCTAAACCCCAGGTTAGGTCAAAGTCATAGGGTAGTGTCGGGAGATGTGGAACACTATGGAAATATGAGCGATAACTTCTACCTTAGGCCTAGGCTAGTACTAGTAACACCTTTCAGTACTAGCCCAGCCTACAAAGCCTATTCGTAGGGTAGAGTATTGCCTAGAGACCCTTCACTTTGGGAGATCTAGGCTAGAACATATGAGAGTTCTTGGACATCACAAATTTGACAAATTGAAAAAAATACTAAGCAAAATGAAACACCGGAACAAGCTTATTTTAGTAGAGAATGTAGCATACCTATTCAACTAAAAATGAAATAAAACTTGGCCTAACCAGTAACATTAACTATACTTTTGGCCTTTGAGTCATGCCAGCCGGCTTAATCGCCATAGCAAGCCTTCAGTGTTCGTACCATTTATTGCATGCAGTATGCAGACCTAACAAGAAAACAAAGAATAGCAAGAATAAAAATAATATATATTTTTTCAATCTGCCCATGCTCGAAATGATCTTAATGTGCAACTTATGAACCCAACATTGACATATACACTTGTTACTGGCGAGTAAATGCTTGGCTTTGGAAAAATTTGCTACATGCTAGACATTTTGTAGAGTGATTGAAGACATAGGCAGTTCCCAGTTCACTCGTAGCTTTACTTGCCAACACAAGCGTTACAAACATTTTGTATTAGATATGGTAAAAGCAATGCCTCGACGAACATCAAGCAAGTTTTAAATTCTTAAGCTGATTTCTATCAATGACATTCTCTTTGACACACGTTGTACATATGGGAATTTTTCATGTGCGGTGTTTGTTGACTTTGTTCACAAACTAGTACTGTGGAATGGCAAAACATGCATAGTGAAAGTCTCAAACTTAGAGGATTTTTCATTACAAAATAAGGCAAACTAGCCTTTTTCATTACAAAATAATACAAATTAGCCTCCTGAAATGTTAAGTACACAGGGTGGTACTGGTACTAGATCTCTTCTAGATTAAAAAATCAGCTATCTTCAGCCTAACCCATTTCACTATTTAACTGTCAAAGACATACTCTTTTTCATATCGGAGCAACTCTACTGTACAACCTCATAAATTAATCATGGAATAGCTAGAAACCTGACATTTTGTATGCAAGAACTTGACACTTAAAACTCAATGAAGAGAAATTCACAGCTCTCAGATGGCTACAGTATGTTGGTAGTAATTTGGCAAAGAAAACCCTCCATTGAACAGAATCGCAGCAAAAAATATTTAGCAATGAATAAAACTTTGCCACTGTTTCAAATCTTAAGTGCATCATAATAGGACCCAGTAAGCTACTGCAAGCTTTAGGCTACAGTATGTACAGTAACTGGGTGTGAATTAATCCTGGCCCAATTGTACAGTATACCCACCAGGTCTACAGTGTAGAAACCAACATCAGAGTTGATTCATTAAATGTAAATAGCTCTGCCAGTTACTGTATACTACAGGCCTTCTGTTACCTAACATTGCATGACTATAATTTGTATGGTTACAACTCCCCCCCCCCCCACCCCTAAGATCTTTATTGCACTAACTGCAATCTTTAGTAGACTAAATTGTAATTTTACTTGCATTAAATCTACACTCAGCATTCAATTTAAATCATGGAAGATTCTCTGCCCATGTTAAAAAACTGTTAAATATATTAACATACCCAAAATATTGGCATCTCTGTACTTAATATACTGTACAGTACTGTGTTCCATGAATGTTTATAGTAGGACAAAGCCACATATTTGTACTGAACTGTATGTGTCTCAGAAATATTTTGAAAAGTAAACAGTGTTTTTATATTTGTAAAGAGAGAGAACGTACTCCTGTTTCATCTGCTCAGTCTCTGTGTGGTACATAGCTATTTTTGGTCGGGGAGGGGTGGGGGATGAGAAGTTACTTGATTGAAGAACTCCTGATTATGTGATAGTTTGCTACTATAGATATCAGAACCCAAAGTTAGTTCCAATGTGTAGCGAAACATTCTGTTAAGTTGTACCATAAAAATTAATAATTATCATGAAAATTATATCAAAATTCCCCAGGACTGCAACATAGACTTTATAAATTTCCTTTCCTAAACATTCAAGGTTGTTCGACTGGCTCAAACAGCATCAGCACCACAGCAAGAAAATGAGCAGAGGTTGAAGAAATTTTCAGTTTACAGATGGGTAAGTATCTAGTCCCAGACTTGTTGAAAACAATGACCTAATTGACCACTTGTTTTTAACAAGAAGTTTCTGATTTGTGATGTTTTTGGTAAATATTTCTTTTGTATCTGCAAGGACTGAAATTATTATTTTTTTTTAAGTAATTAAAAAATTAAAGAACATTATTCCTTCTTTGGAATCATACACTTGACTTTAAGAGTTGGATAAACATGTCATACCATATGTTCTTCCATATTTTCTAATCTCTAACAGAACCCCGAGAAGCCTGGTGACAAACCTCGTATGCAGACATATGATGTTGACTTAAATAGGTAAGTATGGCAGTCAATGCATGCTACGTACTACTAAGCTGAGTATTGAAATGCAATCATATTGCAATATGGCACATGTATGTGACATTTGAACTTTGACATCTCTCAAATGTGTTCTAACTTTTTGTGTTCAAATTTAAGTCTTTGCTTTATTAGTGAGTTTTTCAAACAGTTGTCATCATTTATGTTTTCAAAGGTAAGGTTAATAGTTGAGTGTGTGGCTTTGCATCTCCTTTCGGTGACTTTTATACTGCAATGATTAGTTCATAACAACAACATTGTTTCTTTGGGAAAGAGTGGGGAGGGGGGGGGGGGGAAGGTGATTATCCCAAAAGTTTGTTTGTTGCTGGTACCTATCG
Organism: Apostichopus leukothele; assembly: GCA_010014835.2. Taxonomy (NCBI): domain Eukaryota; kingdom Metazoa; phylum Echinodermata; class Holothuroidea; order Aspidochirotida; family Stichopodidae; genus Apostichopus; species Apostichopus leukothele. The sequence continues at coordinate 10,149 of JAAAKB020259753.1, forward strand.
ATTCCTTTCCTTTAAATCACAAATTTTTTGCCCAAAAGTTTTTTTTTTGCTTT
>JAAAKB020259764.1:0-10200 GCA_010014835.2 Apostichopus leukothele
CAAGTTATCATGAAAATGGGCAAAATGCTATGTAAAAATGGCAAGGTACTATGCGAAATGGGCAAAATGCTATGCAAAATGGTCAAGTTGCTATGCAAAATGGGCAAAATGCTATGCAAAATGGTCAAGTTGCTATGCAAAATGGTCAAGTTGCTATGCAAAATGGTCAAGTTGCTATGCAAATGGGCAAAATGCTATGCAAAATGGTCAAGTTGCTATGCAAATGGACAAAATGCTATGCAAAATGGTCAAGTTGCTATGCAAAATGGGCAAAATGCTATGCAAAATGGGCAAAATGCTATGCAAAATGCTATGCAAAATGGGCAAGTTGCTATACGAGTGTACAGATGTATAGCAACTTTCTATACAGGGACACTATGGGAGAGAAAAGAGTCAGAGCCTTCAAAACTGCTTCACAAAATTTGAACAGTTAAGTGCTAATATAACTACTTTAATTTTTTATGTGTGGATGTAGGTGGCTGGGTGGGGTGGGGGAGTGTGTGTGTGTGTACATAAACACAATAACATCAAAAACACAAACTTGTTCCATTTTCTCTGCAGCAAAAGTCAATCCACAAATGCTAAATGTAAAAATAAAAGGAGGTACTTGCCTAACACTGAAGCTACTTCCTCAGCAGGTGGATCACTTTTCAAAAAGTGGCATAAACTTTCAAGCCTTTGGCAATAAACATCGTCTCTCTCCACTTTCCTGCAATGAAAAAATGTTGAATAACTTTCAGCAACATTAACAAGGAAATTGCAAATCCCTCAATCCTCAACAGCTAACTACTAATTAACTTTATTTGCATTATTGCTTCACAAAATATGAAAACTTGAAGGATTTCCTTACTGAGAAATTGAGAAAATCATTCATTGATAATTTTTGAGATCTACCTTTGTATTTGTACATATTATTGTCATGTCATTACCAAGTGATCAATGGTTGAGATCATTATCTCTCTTTGTCACTGCCTTTCATTTGGGTGGAACTTTATTTGAGAATGCTGCATTAGTAAACAAAATTATACTAGTGTGAAGTAGGAAACTTTAATATTCTATCCCCAAAAGAAAGTGATGAACATAGTAAAACAAGTTGCAGAATTATTAATATGCAGCAAGTCCTATTTTGTCTCTCAAACAATTCTAAAGAACGTCAGCAAAAATGCCTACCAAGTTAGCTTGGCTTCTGTAACATTTAGGCTACTGTAGTACTAGCTAGGTGTGTGCAGGTACTGTAAGCCTATACAGTATCTCACTGCAACTTTGAGCCCCTTCTCGATTGATGCAATCGCGCAAGTTGAGATAAGAGAGAGCCTGCCAGATATAAGTTTCACTTGCCCCTGGCAACCGGGCAATTGTTAATGTACAGCCCTGGACATGAACTACTATTTCACCTCAAGAGCCAGGTCAGGCCCAGGGGTCAAATAAATCACCGGGCCCCCCTTTTGTTGGAATTCTTCATTTTGCCTTGGGATTATTATGAAATTAAGAATACATTAGTCTGGATCCAAAATTGACCTGGGCCCTCATATTGATCTCAGATCCCAGGGCCTGCAGTCCTCCTGACCCCCCCTCCCACCACCCTCATGAGGCCTGATGAAATGGTCAAGTACAGTGAAAGATAATCAGCTACCTAGTGAATATAGTCAGTAATAGAACAGTTATATATTTATACTGCTGAAGGTCAAAGCTGAGGAGTGCTGTTTACTCCGTCCTACTTTTGTTACGTATTAATATTCCAATGCAAATAAACGTTTGTATGGCTTTTGGGAAGTTATACAAGGGAAAATACCTGACACTATACTTCACCGAAGTATCTATTGTAATATGGTGAAAAATTATTTCTCACTTTCACAAGTTTTCAACACTATATGACATTAGGCAGTGGAGCATGGCGTGGACAGTTGGGAGTAAATAAGAACAGCAATTATGTATAAAAAGTATAAAAGAATTGCCAACATGAAGTCATGATTTACGTTTTGATAATTTTCTAAGGGCTTCGCGAAGAGTGACTTTACAAGGTTTCCGGAGAAACTTTGAAATATAAAATTATCTTCATGACAGGCTAATTGGTTAAGTCTCGTCTTAGAGTTAAGGTAGCATTATTTAAATGGCCATATGGTTATTTGTCCTCTCAAATCCCTGTGAAGTGTATCTTGTGAAATAAAACCTGTCAGAATTTGTGAAATTAGTGAAAAAATTTCACAGAATTTGTGAAAAAAATAAATCTTGTGAAAAAAAAAATCTTGTGAAATAAAACCTGTCAGAATTTGGGACATAATTACCAGCTTGTTTTGGGATTTCAAACCTTAAACAAAACAGCTAACAAAAACGGACCATACTTCCCAGCATAACAAATATCTTACGAAGACCTACGAGTTTGTGAACCATACATAACAATGATGCATTCCACGTAGCCATGGAGATGAAGGAGATATTAATTGGTTCTTACCTTTTTTTGACTTGCCTCGTTACAGTCGCAAGTTTCGTGTTCTTTTCGTTATCATTTGCAGTACCTTCGTCAGACGTCTGACATTCCACTTTTTCTCTCATAGTATTCAGAAGGTTCTCAGCAAACTTTTCGCTATTCATCTTATCTGTAGTTGTATACAGAGCTTGATGAACAGCTAGTGCCTGCAGGACAGCGCCGTTATAACCGTTTCTGTTGGAATGGGTGAGAAGCGCACTGCTCTTGGCGTTCTGAAGAGACCATAACAAAAAATGGGACGGTGAAAAGGGAGCTTTGAGACGAAAATACGATCACGAGAATGTAAATTCTGCAAATACGAGAATGTACATGCTGCAAATAGAATATTAATAGATTCTGGAATCATAGAATGAAAGTAGTTATTAAATTTATATACCTGGATGACCCTTTCTACCTCATCTTCACCGCACAGTGCGACTGGTGCGACCCTCATGGCACCCCCGTTCCCATAGGAACCGCCTCCATCGAACTGACTCCTGGCAGGCGCAAACACATCTGATAAATCAGGATCTCCCAGTCTCTTAAGTACCCTTACTACGTTAAAGCCATATCCCCGCTTTGGATGTGCCATGTATTCGTCAGCAAATCTAACAGAAATAGTAACAAAAAAATCAGGAACATCTCAAAGGTGGTAAAGAAACCACATGCAACTCTAGGTACAGAAACACTTAACTATTTATTACAAGATATTGAGCAACCATATTCAGCCACTCAGGATGTTTTTACTTTTGATAATTTTTAGGGGTTTGGGGGGGGGTGGGGGTGGGGAGTTTAAAAGAGTGAAGTGATTATTCTGATGATAATACAAGGTTTGTACACATCTGAGGATTCTCAATTCCACGACTTTTGCAGACTTTCCAGAACATCAACTGAGAAAAACTCAAGGAGCTTTAGACACACACGTATTATGCATGCAGCTGCTTCACACTAAAGTTTCCATTGTCAATGACAATCATGTGCATTGCAATAAAACTCTTGGTATTATTGTGTAGGCTATTAAAGGCACCGTATTGTGGGTACACTAGCTCTTGAGTCACTCAAATTTGTCAACGTCTGTTAATTTGGGCAAATTATGATCAGTCAGCTCTGTTGTGAATTTCCACATTTTTTTTGTTTGCCAGATAAATACCAACCTTTTCGCTAAATCTTTTGCTTCTAGCTTGCCGTTATTAGTAATCAATGATTCAGCCACACACCTTGCCATTGCCGTATCATCAGTATATTCCAGTTTACCTAATGGAATGAAGGAAGTAAAATGCTTCAAACAGAATCAGTTTTAATATCTCCTGTAATTTATCATCAAATAATATATGAACAGAACAATTCAAGCCTTTTTCCATCAACAAATGAGGCTGGAATGTAAAATGAGACTTATATTATGATAACATACTTTCACTTATTATAGTATTCCACTCATAGTGGTGGTATTAATGTTAAATTATAACATACTAGTAATTGCATAATATTCCACTGCTAGTTGTGGTAAATCCTCAATCTTAACAGAAGTGTTGAGTATTTGTAATGTTTTGTGAAAAGGTGAAACAACAGGAAAGTTATTTACCAGTAGTAGCCTTTCCTCCCACCAAACCCCCCTTCTCACCCCTCCCTTTCTTGAACAAGTTCCACAGTGCACAGGTACATTACTACAGAATCAGATATATGTTTGCATTTTTTAATGAATAATCAGCCAGAACAAAGAAGTTCTCAGACCATGACAGTTATATATAATAATCCAGTATGACAAGGTAATCAATAGCAATACTGAACCTGGACCATCAATTTCCACGTCAAACTTGTTAACAAAATCTTGAACGTTATCATAACTTCCAGGTCCTCCAACACCTATCATTTCAAACGGTGCTCCGATACAGTCTCCTACAACAGCCCCTACCAAACATCCTCGAAACCTTGATCTCAAAGTTGGACTCAAAGTCATTCTGATTGGCTGTACTCCAAATTCTGGTGAAAGGGCACACATGATCAATATTGTTTATTGGAGATCTATCTTCGACGTGTTAACAATTTTTTTCATGCAAAATGAACTTTTCTCATAGAAATTATACTGTTAGTCTTTGGCCGGTCTTTATGGACCTCAAACTTAGGCTAGTTCTAAATGTACAAAGCTGTTTCAATTTGGCATGGTACTATTACAGTATTAGGCGTTAGTTGCAAGTATTATACGCATTGTTAGACCTGGCATAACTCACAGAATTTTAGACCTGAACAAGTTATACCTAAGTTACCTAACTATCAGGTCTAAACTTATGTAAGTCTTATCATTCTAACTTTAGTAGCCCATGCTAGATCTATATAGACCTAGACCTAGGCATGTCATTTGATCTAAGTTAAGCTAACTTGTAGGGCACAGGTATGTTAATCGTGCTATTAACAACTATATGCATACTGGGTAGATGGGAAAGCCACTGCAAACAAAGGCGGTATCCAGATTACCCATATTGTTAATTATAACTATACCTATGATACTGGGTTGATAGAAAGTATACATACTAAGAATAGCTAAGCCTATGTAATCCTAAGTATATTGTACTATGTGTAATCTCTACATGCAGGAATGTCATCTGTCTCTGTGACAGATGAGAAGACGAGAGTAATAAATCACTAGAGCATACACTACCGTGGTGTGAAGTTGTGTTTTTCTTGAGTTGTCTCAACAACAACATACATGTATGATGTAGGCCTAGGCTAAGTTAGCCAAACCCTAGCCTAAGTTGTACTGGAATGGTTTGACTGTGAGCTGGTAGCCTTTTACATCCATGTAAACTGCAAATGAAATTATACATATTTACTTCAGTATTCGTGGTGTCACTGACAGTTGGAAAAGGCACCAAATCGTGACGTGAATGACAGCTACAACGGCAGGAGAAGCATCAACATACGGAAGCACATGAAGCCGATTGGGTGCATGAAAACATTATAATAGTAACACCGATAACTGACACATCTGTACTGTCCCGATGTTTTAGAACGAGTTACCCTAGATGACTGTAAGTTAATGGAAGTAGTTTATGAGAGGTTGTAGTACCCCAAATTATTCCCAGATATCGACGAGGGCCAAATGAGTCAATTAAAAATGGCATAGCAGTAAATCTCCATTTGGGGGAGAGTGGGTCCAGGGTTACAGCCAGGATAGGGCATGCACCCAGGGTGAGATGCTGGTTAGAAATGTCTGAAAAATTTACAAAAATGATTGGGATTGTTTCTTACCTAACTTTTCTCAATGATACTGCACCAGTCAAACGAAATTAGGCCCATTATAAGATTCCTATTGAAATAACTTGAGACCTAAACTTTGCCTTCGAATATTGAGACGAGTACTAATTGGATAAAATATCAATGGAGTTATATTGAAAATTTGCTAAGCTTGAATTGTGATTGAAGACTGCTAGTAATGCAACCTCATCCGGGTTTTTTTAAATAGTAAAAAACTACAACTGGTTTAGACTTTCCCCATTGGCAGTTTTGGGAGCTTTCACTACCAATTGCAACACTACCAATTTCCTGAAATAGTTTGATTATGCATCAGCCACTCAATTTTCCCAAGCCTCCATCTTACACCATACACCTGTTGCCATCTTGCATGCTCACTTTTTTCCTGTAACACAGCATGATGACATGAAATGTTGAGGGTGGAGTTAGATTGGTGATAGGACACAAATATGCAATAAGACATAACTTTATTAATGGAAATATTAGGAGACAAAGAGACAGGAAAAAGTATAATAAGATGCTTAAATGTGTTTACATAGAAATGTTTTTCTGTTTTATTATTCTTCATGGTGCTCTTAAGAAATGTCTCACAAATACATTCAAAATATCTGCATGAAAAACTTTTATATGAAAGTCAGTGTAACTAAAACAAAATGGGCACCAACCAAATGTCAGTGTTAAGTTGAACAACTTCAGCATACACCCGGAGGTCTGTATGACGACCAGTTTGATTGATTGAATTCTTACAAATCGTGGTTGTAGTGAGGTATCCATCACCCAATATGTAAGTCTGTGTGAAGTTGTACAGCATAGGGAATTTGCATATGGAATGAATACTGATGGCTGTAGTGATGTCATGAATAAAATACAATGGTTTATCCTACAGAGAAGGCATCCAATAGAGAAGGCAATACAAGGCATCCAATAGTGAAGGCACAACTTAGCAATTGAACCAAGGAATTATGTAACTGGTTGCCACCCCCCCCCCCCTCTCCATCTCCACCTATAAGCTTACAATTCTTTGTGAAAGAAATCACATGGAATGATATGGACAGAGAAGCATTTAAAATTTAAATTACCAAAAAGCACACATGTAAATATTACTCAGTACTCTTAATAGTAACCTACTAAAATGAAAACTTGCACTGATCCACTTCAAGGATAAATATAATGGCTACGATGAAAACTAAACGACAGCAAAGGTTAAGAGAATACTCAGAATAGAGAAAATAAATTTATGATGCTGAAACAAGAAAAGTGTCAGGCTCAATGAACAAGAAATTGTCCAAGTATTAAAAATGGTTTTATCTATGTACTTGGCCATAGAGGACACTCACTAGTTGGATGGACTAAGGAAAAGTTGGTTTACTATGATAGGCCGTTTCTTTTGAATAAAGTTTGAGGAAAGAGCCTTAAATTTTGCTTCTATGCAAAAGAGTTCTTACATAAGTAAGATTAAAACAACAATTTTCTTTTATAACAATATTTCTTTTCATTTCCTGAGATGCAATCATTCTTACAATTGTCTGGGGTTATCAAACTTTTGGCCAATTATGGAACTGTTAAGGTGCAATCAAAATGTTAACATTTTCACATATTTATGTTAGCAACTTTGTGCAAAGTATGGAATTGCTCTCTTATATTTCACCAAAACTGAAGGAAATTGTCACATTGATTACTTCTTGAGTTTAGGTAATTAATGATTTATCATTTTACTATTTTTTTTACAAATTTTGATGATTCTTTAGCAAAAATACATATTCATTGTATGTTAAATGAAAAATATGACACTTTGCTGCAATATGTTAAAATTTGGTAAATAATAATTTTGTTAACTAAATGCCTTGTTGGATATATAAAGATCATTTTGTGGCAAATTGTTACCATATTAAGTTGAACACTGTCATTTTGTTGTTTATTGCTAATTTATTCAGACAAATCTTCACATTTTGACTGCACTTTAAGATTTCCATACCAGATGCTTAGTTGTGAATAAACATATCAACCTATTTGCTTGTTTCCAAGATACTGTAATACTAAAAAGGTACAACATGTTTCCACATCTTTTGATGATCACAAACTCATTTTTTTTTCTTTAAAGAGGTTTCTCTTGCCGAAGAAGTCTTTGTATCAAAGGCAATGTCCTCTTTCACACTGAGGCAAGAATGAGTCTTAGTAAAATCTGATTGAAATTTGAAAATAACACCAAAAATTATCAACTTTAGCAGGTTAAACTTATATCCCGTTGAGCCGAACAATGAATTTTGGATGTTCCAGTTCCCTAGTACACATATCAATAATTGTTATATTGTAAACACACAACTTAATAATTTAATCATATCGATCATAAGTTAACTAATGTTTCAGTGATTTGTTATCATTAATTCTAATGAGCTTGCATTACCTCATCATTCTTATTATTATTAAATTCCATTTTTAAATGCTTACATATGAAGTTGTAAAATTTAATAAACAAGGAAAAGAAAGAGAGAACATTTTAAACACTTCTTAGGCACACAGCGAGATAAAGCTGCCTCAATGTTATCAAATGGGAATTACCACATTCCAATAACAGTACCAATTTACTAATTTATATAACAGCATATCTTTATACACAAAACAATATGGTTTCCTGGATGAAAATTGTAATCTATCTCCATTAATATAAAGGTATACCACTGAAGAGTTTTTACTGTATAAACAGCAAGAATAATCCTTTAGAAATTGCCCAACTTCCAAAAAATAGGACAAAACAACAAAATGGCAGCTAAAATAAGAATTATGAGCCAGCTGCTGTCATTTCCAATTTTTGGACCTCGGAACATATCAATCAAAAGCTTCCAAAACATGCTACAGAATTGGTTAAAAAATGAAGATTTATAAAAAATGATGAGTGTGTTTGGGAAAATTAACAGATTAGAGCTACATTCAGTTAACATGTTGACAACGATAAACATGGACTGCCATGTGGTTAATTAACAATACAAACTACAATACATAGCAATATTACAAATTCTACAATAGAGCAAAACAAAGGAAACAAGGTTGTCTTAGCACCTAATTAATATCTACCATGTGTTTCCAAAACTGAGAGGAAGAAATATATCACTGGAAATTATGTAAAACTTTGACAGAATAACCGTAAGGATTGAACAGAAACTAGTAATTAATGTTTCCTTTCTTCTCGAAATTACAGATATATGATTTATGGTATTTTAATGATAAAGCATATAGCAACGTTTACTACCGTCAAAAGTTACTACAAAAAGAACAAAGGGACTACTGTTTTGTGTAAGATTTGAATTTATACCTACCAAGTGTTTTCTGAAATATTAAAACTAGAATAACAAAACTTTGAGAGGTAGTCGCTTTGAATAACAGCAAGGATGAACAGAAACTAGTCAATTAAGTTTGAAATTCCATTAATATGGTTATGGCATTGCAGCAACATTTTTAACCATTGTTACTTGTTAGTTCAATTGAAATGCATAAAGGCCAATAAAGAAAGCACACGTTGTTTAATGCATCACATAAATAACATACCCACAACAATACAAAAATCAATAAACTAGCAGAAAAACTGTGAAGAGCAATTTTCTGTCATTGTAAAAATGGACTCAGAAGTGGAAAATTATTGTGTACTGAAAATGAGGCAAAGAACTCATAAGGCATTTATACAGGCCATCTGATTGGAAATCCAATCAATGCTATTGACAGGCATCAAGGATAAAAAGGAAAAATAATTAAATCGTTAGAGATTGCATGAAATTAAAGAGGTAGCAAATTTGAATAACAAAAACAATAAACTGAGAACTGACATTCATTTTATTTCTTTGTGTGCTTATATTTTTTACCATGCCATGGAGCACTGAGGTCATTTGGCTGCAAGAAATAAACAACTTCCTGAGTGAGTTACTGAATATTCAATTCCGCAGAAAATGTCAAGACCCCGAGGAGCAAACTGCCCTGCTTTTTAGTACTGCTACCTTCAGTTGATTGTAACTTGCTGGTCTACTGGTAAACTTAACACCATGACAGTAGGTTAGCAAATCAACTTACTGATGATATCTGTATTGGTCTCAAAATAACATTTCTGGCAAAATTCAATTTGTCAATGACGTTCTTGGAGGCTCTGTTGGAAACTGAAAGAACTTGTTTGTTTATTTACTATGTCTGTAAGAACTTTTAAAACAATGGATTAAAAACTTTAACAAATCATGCCAAATGTTGACTTTCTTCACCAAGTTTACCTACCGGCATTATAGACTGGCAAACTAGTGATGTATATATCAAAATAACACTAGAACTACATCTGTAATTCTAACATTCCATTTCAGTGCATAGTAACACTAAAATTTAAACCTCAAGGGCTACTTTCATCAAATTACTGTCAGAAATACACACACCCCCCCCCCCCCCCCACCCCCCCCCCCCCCCCACACAAACAAACAAAAAACTTTCATCCTTCAACCTAAACTTTAAAA
>JAAAKB020259774.1:0-18696 GCA_010014835.2 Apostichopus leukothele
AATATGATCAAATTGAATACAAACATCGCACCGACCTCTGCCAGGAATCCGAAATAGAGAGCGTACCCAGGATGGATGAAACAACTTTGGAACAAAGAATATGAAATCAATGCTGTGTCACATAAATACATAACCAAACATGAAAATGTCATGCGTTGTAATACTGTCGCATTTCTAATTATTTTCAACATTTTCATTCCGTAACGGAGGTACATACTCTTTTTGCTTATGATCATCAATCGTATATATTGTTAACCCAACATCACGTAGAAACAATGAATCTTTCTATTGTGAGAGAGTCAATGGCTTAAAGATATTAATCAGTGGAAGTATAAAGCAATATGTTTGCTAGTATAGCTTGCAACTCTTTTGCTCTGACTATTGTGTTATTTATAATCGACGTATATTACTACGTTACTTTTTCAGAGCATCCAAACGATAAGTTAAGGAATCCGTTAAGCGACATATACTTTTGCACAAGTATTGTTTTTCAATCCTTAAACTATTGGTTGAATTACCTCAAGTTCTTCTACATGTGTTTTATTACATTTAATTGCTGTGTTATTGAATCAGTATATTCTCATATGTTACGGAGTCTAACTAGGGCTCTATTAATGAACGAACTTGAAATTCTGTGAAGTTCCACAATGAAAAAAAAACACATTTATACTAGTGTTTATGAGCGATTATATCAGCCTTCGACCCGATCAGATGTATCCAGTCAGATGTGTTCTGACAGGATTGCATTACTGAAACAAGTTGTTTTATGCGGTTAATGAAACAATACACATAAGTCTTTACAAAATATATATTACTCACTAGTTAGCCGTTTCATAATCGGTTGTTTTGTCAAGGAAAGCCACCAGGATCACGCATGTAAAGGATGAACCTGTCCAAAATAAGACACAAATAGCGGAGTGTGATATCGGGAGTTTATTGATCAAAATCCGATTCACACAGATATGTATGTATAATTGAAATGTACTCGACAACATAACATACATACACTCCCTGGAGCATAGGATATGTTGGTTTAGCTATCCTAAGCTTACATAATTCTCATAACTTATTGACGACAGTAATCATTCGTTTCGGAGTGCTTAACTCTACATACTCTTTTGTCCAAACTCACTCCTGGCCATTTTATTTTATTTTTCGCCCCCCAAAAAATATTGTATCAATTTCTACAATACTTAAACAAACTGTATCTGCAGATACAAGAAGAACAATTTAAGAATAAGAATGTAGATACAATTTAAGAACGGTTTTGCATAGGTTCGTAAACTATTAAGGAAGTTTCTCACTAAAGAAACAAAAACCCTGAAAGTACAACAAGGAGAGTTGAGGGTTAGTCATTCTTTTGAGGTAGGGGTGCATCTATTAACGAGATCAAAAACAAACTGGAAAGGTGAGAGTTTATTATTCCGCAGAACTTCTTTCAGTTGATGTGGTGACTGTGACGACTTAACAGGAACTGCTTTGCGCATTGCCAATAGAAGGTTCGTTATGCTTGAACGCGCACAATGAATACTCGTCGTTAAAGCATTGTTACTTTTTAAACCTGAGTTCAAGTAAGGGTTAGAGTTATAAAGCTAGTGAAGAAAAAATAGATATATACAATCAAATTTTATTTTTAAACTTTCCAGAATAGCCATTGTGTGGTGAAGCACCTATTCGACATAGTGATAATTGCTAATTGCACATATAAACACGTACCACTGATTCTCCGTAAATTGTCATATGTTTTATACGTAACTGTAAAACAGACACTTACCATATGCAACTATGCATGCAATTGGTGTGAAATAACGAATGCTCCCTTTCTTAGCTTTGAGAAACAAATAATAAAGATTCAAAGCTTCTGCTGACATCCAAGCCAACGTAGCCAGACAGAAGAATTGAATGATCGCGGAGACCGCGGCACAACGTTGTTTCTTCCCTACAGCGAGAGGACCAACCAGGAAAGCAATATAGAAACCCAAAAGAGATAAACAAAGGTTGATATGGATTTGAGTCGGTTGTTTCGATCTAAATGATCTGAAATAAGAATAAAAATAGAGCACATAATATCATCAACAAGTTTATTTCGATATTGCCTTTTTTTATGACAATGTTTCTAGTCAATTAACTTAGATACACGTCACGGGACAGGAGCAGGATCTTCTTCAAAGTCAAATTGCAACAATTTGAATTATCGCTGTAACCAATTTAACTCACAACAAAGTGTCTGGACATATAAAATATTATTTGATAATACTTTCATGTATTAGACATTGCCATGTAATGATTATTTTTTTCTTGCAAGCAACTCTTTATGTATGCTATATTTATTTAATTTTCGTTCAAGGATGTGCAGTTCATCTTTATTGTGTATATTACTAATATGAATGCCTTGTAATATATTTAGATTATGGTACTTACTTGATGGATAGAAAGGTTACGATGCAGAATATCAGGCACACACCAGATATTATTGATCCAATTAATGTTATGTAGTAGAGGGCAATCTGGGCTTTTATTGGACCGACCCTCTGTAAAAGAAAAGGAAGATACGTAATTTAATTATAATATAACTCAAAATATATCTATTCCAGACGAGGCAAGAAAGTCAGGTGCAGTTTGCTATAAATAACATTAACTAATCATAATTAAGAGTTCTCCCATCACCTTAACCAACAAAGGAGTTACCCTTGTGATAATGTGGCTACTTTCAATGTACTCAGTAGATTGTGAGATATACCGGGGTTGGTACGGCTGGAGATATCTTCTCTTCAACACGGTTAGCCTCAGTGGTATTAATAATCAACAATATCAAGATGACGCAACTGTCACAAGTGTCTATGTGGGTGGGTGTTTATTTAAGTTTTAACGCTTGAACGAGAACTTGTTAACACCTCGTCACAGCTAACGTGGGAGGTCCGTACTATTAACTACATATCAATAGTTCTGAATACAGAGTAACAGTTTAGGGACCATGTCTATACGCGGCATTCAAGGTTCACATATAAGTTATTGTTTCCAAAAGAAATCACTTCCAGTTAGGCAGTGTTTCTTCTTCACAGTTTACATGTCAATTGGCTGCGGTAGGATTCTTTTAAAAGAAACAACATGATACAACTTTGATTTTTTTTTTAATATCTTAATATGTCAAATAAGTATTAATATTTAAATAAATTAAAATATATAAAGGTATTCAGTGTTGATGATGAATATCAGCGAAGATGTCATGACGAAAGAAACTTCACAAAACAATTATAATTTTACTAATATCAGTAGAATTATGTATTGATAGATTACCATTCCTATTGACTAAAATATACTGACGGTTTGCTATGATTATTTACAAGTTCTTAATCTTTTGACTTACAATTAACACTGCAAAACTTCCAATGTGTTTACATGAACACACGGTGAGATCTGAATCGTCCTGTAACATATCACAGCCTTTATCAGACCAAAAACCTTCATCCGTGTCTTCGTTATACGACCAAACGACGCAAGCGCTATTCAGTTTTTCTTCTCCTTCGTCAAGATTCTGCAACAAAATGTTGCCATTCAAAGTGAGTTTTGAGTGAATTTTCTTTAATTATAAAGAAGGTAATACTAGACAATAACATAGTTTGAAAAAGTAAAATGTATAGAAAAATGGATATTGTTAATGACAATGCAGTCTGATTGAAAAACAGCATTAACACTGATTTTTGTTTTTGGCTTTTCATATTAATTATTAGTCAATGTCCGTTGTAGACTTTGAAAGTATGAATAGACGACATACGTATTTTCATAAATTAAGCTCATGTAATAAATATATTGCGCAAGGTGAAGAATATTGCAACTATAAAAGACTAGGAGGACATCCATACATTTGTGACAACTTCAGTCAACCACAAGTGCAGTAAATGGTATGATGCTACTGGTACTAGGCTCGGTACATTTCCAACAAACAGAGCAGCGATTGATTTGTAGCAAGTTTCTTTAACTAAGTCAGTTAAGATTCTCCGCTTCTTAAGGAATATTTTCCGTCCATTTAAGAGAAATAGTTATTTTATTTTATTGAAAAAAAGACATCCAAACAATGGGTGGATGTCACCCAAATATCTTCATTACACCAGATTGATTTATCAACCAACGACCATCTGAATTCGTTTTAACAACAGAGAACACTTCAGCATGTGTAAAGAGAAAAAAACGAAGTATAATACATTGATATTATAAATTTAATGTGCTTATAATGATATGTCCATGTATTCCATCCAGTAACTACGGTCATAAGAACGTTCACCGTGCGCCTGAAATGCCCTATGGTAGGTTATTTCTTTCCTTCTTTACACTAAAGGCGCATGTTCCATGACTAAATATTAAAATCATACACGAGTTTACATTGAAGGGTATAGGACAAAAGCTGTTGATTAATACCTCCATTGTGAAAAATTTTGATATGATTGGATATTCTAATGCAATATCAAAAATATCTCCATTATCTTCATCGTCATCTTTATCACCGGTCACAATAATGGTTGTTATTATTTGACTGTCTATCCTCTCAGAGATCGACGAGTTGCTGTATTCATCTCCATCATCATCTCCGCTCAACACCTTCTTCCTCGTTGGCTTCGAAGGGGTAAATAGAGTATCGGATTTATATATAATGAAGCTTATCGGAACTTTCCCCTCCACACCTATTGAAAAAAAAGAGCCTAAATTATGAAATGTTATCAAAACGAATCCTGTTTACGGGATTATTACTTAGATTATATACTTAAGGATATGAATCAGAGTTTCTCATGTTTAAATACCAATGTAGTTTTTTACATTTTTAATACGGGTCCCTTAACACTATGCTGCTAATTGAAGTGAACGTTACTAGGACGAATTAACCAACAATTTCAGCTGTTGTTATCCTATGAAACGTATTATTATTATTTTACTACAGTGTGATCTTCATTGTTGCCTTCGATAAGAAAACGTGAATGAATTATTTTTACTGCATTGGTCTACAGTAATTTTTGTGAACATTTGAAAACCTGAGATAACATAATCAAAGACTGTACAAATATGCAAAGTAAGCATGTTTAAATAAGAAATCAATATTTTTTGTTGGTCAGAAAGGAATGATAATTGTAAGCATTACCGTCAAGTAACTCGAGTACCTCTGATGGTACAGATATAGATGTGATCACTTGCTCTAGTGGTACGTCCCTTGCATCTCCATATATCTCATTTGTTCCACCCGTGAGGCCTCCGGTAAGGGTTCGCGTACTACCACCTTCGATAACGTGAGCAAAATTTAGGTTATCACCGACATTGCTCGGGACAACATTGATCGAGACTACGCCGATGTTCTCATGAAGCTGGGAAAAGTTGCCTTCGTTCTTTTGCAAATTACTGACTTGTTTTTCCAAGGCTGCAACTATTCTGCCACCTACGTCCATTACATTATCTTCAACATCGCCGTCTACTTCAATCAAATTATTTACTGCTTTGATCACTGGTTCAGTAACCTGGTTGGAAGGAAGTTACAATTGATTGGTATTATTTGAATACAATAACATGTCAAGTGTAAAATTACATATATAATGTCTTGGTAAATTAGCACACAAAAGCTCAGTTCTCTATACACGTAAAGCAAAGTTAAAACACACTTAACGTTTGGATATCAATTAACAAGATTCTAAAATGTCTTGTTCTCACCTCGATTGAAGAGATACCTTCTTCCGCGATTGATTCTAAAGCAGAAACTGTTATCTCAATCCTCACAGGATCTTCGGCCAGAAACTTGCCATCACTAGTTGCCTCCTGCACAGCGTCTGCGGACATTATAATTTCCTCATCTGTCTTGTTGGTTACACCAGTGTCCTAAAAATAAACAAGATTTTGTCAAATTATTAAGTGAATTTGTTCTTTACCGTACGTCCTGAGTTTTAGAGAAAGATATTATTGCCCTGGCACCTATGACTTATTAATTTCAAATAACGCTATGTTTGGAGGGTTTAGTATTACATGTTGCGGTAAAACAACGGACACTTGTTGAATATTGATCACTCGTATTTATTATGCATGTATCAAACATTGAACATTTCGTTGCTTTACACCTGTATCATAAGCGTGATCGTTTTACGAATACAGTGTCTACTTAGTTCTACGCCCAGCAGGTCATTCATTGACTAACTCAAAGTTTCGATCCATTCCTGACAGGAAATACTTTTTTTACAAGGAAATACATAGTTAACGTAAAATAAATAACACACTGCGTTTATCTGTTACAAAAGAGCATATCAGTTATCCACCTCTCTCTATATATAGATATAGCACACATGCAATATGGGAAACAATGTATCCAAACAACTATATATGTTGAAATAACCTGAGTATCTAATTACATTTGTTTCCATGAAAGTGGACTTACATCAGCAATTCTTGATAATATCTGTTGTTTTTCTTCAGCGGGCTTATCTGAGAATTACAAAGATTCTTTTCAATTATCAAGTGATGACAGTAATTATGAATTTACGATAAGAGTAATGAGTTCAATGGTAACATGCATGAAGGTGGCTTAACTGTTTATTGATTTCCGTTTACAGACATAGTTAAACACAAACTAGTCTACAATGAGGTTACCAGAAACAGAGTTTTAAAGTCGATATACTCTGTGTCAGTTAGATGATGGAATATGATGGAATGATCTTGACCTCATTGGGTAATATTTATTTTTCATAAATTTAAAAAACATGTAATAAACATTGCTGACTCTTACCATTCTCACAGTAGACACCTACAAAAAGAAGTGGACAGGTACATAGAAACATGTTGATTGAGTCGATGCAAGTTCCTCCATTCATGCAGGGATCACTATAACACTCGTTTGTGTCTGTGAATAAAGATACGTGAACATGAGCCGAGGATTGTTACATTATCTGAAATGTAGAACTTAACTGAAATAAAGATATTCAATGAAGATTTGCCGAAACTTACTATTCTCACAGACATCACCTTCAAATCCAAGTGGACAGGTACATAGAAACATGTTGATTAAGTCGATGCATGTTGCACCATTCATGCAGGGATCACTATAACACTGGTTTGTGTCTGTAAATAAAATACGATACCATCGATGAGAATTATACATCAAAACTACGTCCAATTTGGTTTAAAGGTAAACAGTTTCGTCTAGTGAAAGTTCTTTTTCGTCTTTAGAACGATGAATTGTGTCAGTGGGATGCGGCTGACTGCATCAACACATTAATTTAAAGGAGAAGAAGGTCCCAACAATGCAAAGTAGCATAATTGCTCATAAATAACATAATTGCTCATAAATAACATAATTGCTCATAATTGCTCATAAATAAATACTGATATAACAGTATGTATATTAAATATTGTATCTTTAGTTTATATTTCGTCTATGTACTTACTGAAACTGACCGTTGTTAATTGTTCGTTGCAGAGATTTGTGCCACAAAAACAAGCAACTCCTTCGGAGTCCAATATTAACTGAGTGTAATTAGGGACGAAGTTTGAAAAGTAATTGTTCAGATAAACAGATGAATTAACACAGTTATCTTCTTCTTCGATTGAAACCAAACAGCCTCGGAATACGTTTTCAAGAACATCGAGCCCTGCAGATAAAGAAAGTAGCAATTTGACTGAATAAGTTTCTGGTCCTCATGATTTTACTCTCTTTTCGGAATTACGCATCTATTTGAGCATTCGTTCTGCACATATTCATATATGAACAACAACATTCTATTGTAATCATGTTTTTTATGCAGGGCGTTTCACCCACACAACGTACTAACACAAATATGCACATAGACCTAGTTTAGACCCATACATTTGATTTATTATGTACCGTTTTACATTTACAAGGGAGTCAGTTGCAACGACTCTGTCAATTATGCCGGGGTTAATTGAAAAAAAGTCGATCGTTGAATAATATAGACATGAGCAGTCCATGTATACGGACAAATATTTCCTTCCCAAGTATGTAATGGTGGTAATTTCTTCTAAGGCACTTCATTAAGGTGAACTAAGTAATGTTTTCTCACCTTCATACATTCGTCTTGGTGCTCCCAAGTCCATTTCAATTACCATGAATTAAAATGTAGGAAGAAAAAAATATATATATACATATACATAGCGAATATTTTTATATTTGTGACAGTGTGACTACTCACCTGGTCCTAAATCGGCAATGATATTGACATCAGTACACTTGGCGCCTTCAGAACAAGTAGTAGTATTCATCTCGTCCAAAGGCAAAGAACAATCTTCTACACCAGTACATGAGTAACATTCGAGGCTTTTTGGAGGAGCAGCTGTCACTGGAGTAGTATAAATGTAATTTAAATGTAGAGCACAGAATTGTTATCATGAAAGTCAGTTAGTACATGAAAACTTAGTATGTTCAAGATGCATTAAACTATTTTACTCTAGTTAGTATTTAACATTTGTTTTCACAAATATGAGGTATGCATCAGGATGTTTTATTATCCATCTCTAGGAATTTTTGTTTAAAAAATGATTGAACCGGACAGCTATGTGCCCAAATTAAGGGAACCATATTAATCGATGCTTTGCATATAGTATGCCATTAACACTCCCCGTCCAACTTCATTCCCTTAGTAGCTCAGTCGTACACCTTTTTACTAAGATATCCGTGATCAATATGAGCAAACAATATTATCCGATGCTTGATCAATATGGGCAAACAATATTTTCAGATACTTGATCAATATGAGCAAACAATATTTTCAGATGCTTGATTAATATGGGCAAACCATATTATCTGAGGCTTGATCAATATGGGCAAACAATATTATCCGATGCTTGATCAATATGAGCAAACAATATTATCCGATGCTTGATCAATATGAGCAAACAATATTATTCGATGCTTGATCAATATGGGCAAACCATATTATCCGATGCTTAATCAATATGAGCAAACAATATTATTCGATGCTTGATCAATATGAGCAAACCATATTATCCGATGCTTAATCAATATGAGCAAACAATATTATCCGATGCTGGATCGATATGAGCATACAATATTATCCGATGCTTGATCAATATTGGCAAACAATATTATCCGATGCTTGATCAATATGGGCAAACAATATTATTGCTTGTAATGACTGACCTCCTTAACCATGGTTAGGACAAAATAATGACGTCATTTAAGCAAGAAATACCATTCGAACAACAAAAAGTGTCAACGACATTTAAGAAAGTAAAGGTAATTTCTTAAAGACAAGAACACTACACTGTTTTGACTATGAATCAGCCGTGGTGGGTATGACAAGTTTAAACTGGAGACAATAGAAAAGGAAGTTATTGCTACAGACACCATCCAATCTCTATTGTGGTACATTGTACGTGCAGTTTACAATGCACAAAAGGCGGCTGTAGCTTTCTATCGAAATACAATATTGTCTATCACACCGGTTTTCTAAGTTTAAATGGTCAAAGGAAGGTTAACACTTAGATTCACCAGGAAGCTGCTACTAGCAGCTCCCCGATTCACACAATCGGTGCACGATACGCATCGGTAATCATCTATAATTGTAGTAATACAAAAGTTGTTATTCGTATGGTGCCACCTTTATGGCATGCGTGTCTAAGTAACTCGGATGACATATCTTTCAACTCATTGCGGTATAGCTATCACGAGATCTTGCCAAATTTCGGTTACTTTTGGCCACGGTGTTTTGAATGACTGCCATTTCCTCATTTCGTCATTTGGCTTAAATTACATGAGAAGTAATTTGTGTGAATTAGGCTTTTATTTGCTATATTTTATTTTATAAAAATATAAAGGTTATTTGAAGTCACGAGAGGAAATTTTTCTCAAATTTTGCTGAAAAGTTGTGGATATAACGTTTGAACGGCGATGAACCAAAGTTGTTCAGGAAAAGAAATTTTAAGATCATGTGAGCGCCCAAAACAGGGCCTTCTGTATACAGTTTTAATTTGTGATGTACTTACAGCTAATAAGTTGACCACCCCTTTCAAATGTAGTAGCATGGTCCTACAAAAGTTGAAGACAACTTTTCCAAAAGTTCAAAATATCACCATTTATCAATAAGGGTTGATTGGTGCAGTTTCATATTGTGAGGGTGGCGCCAGTGGTAATTGTAGTAGTTAAGATACAATCAACCACAAGTGACACGCAACACATATAAAGAAGTGATCCAGTTAATTACATTATTTCAGGGAGACTGACTTGTATCTGCAGAATTGGACAATCTTATGGAACGCCATTTGTAAAGAAATGACCAAACCGCGTATACAGATAATGTTCGTTGTTCATTTATGTATGTATATATGTATCAATTATGATACACAATCGCAATACAAATGCATTCGCAATGGACATACACAAACACAATAAATATGCAATATATAGCTTGAAGGTCCTCTTATTGGTATGATTGTGTATGTTCATTGCGACTGCAAAAGTATTCCGATCGTGTATGTCCGTTGCCACTGCATAAGTATTGCGATTGTGTATCATACGGCTCTGTGCATATGTTTGCGGGTGGGTGTGCACGCGTGCATATGTTTGCGCATGCGCTGTGTTGGAAAAAAATACTGCATGCTATATCTTAGTTACACTTACTTTCTTCCGGTCCAATGATGTTGGTGTTACATAGATACGTGTCACAGAAACAGGCTGTCCCCTCTGCGCTAACCAAAAACATTTCTAGACGAGTATCTGGATATTGTACCGCCAGGTAGTCGAGGACATAACTCTCCCCTGTTATACAACCGTGTACGCCTTCTACACTTGGCACACATCTCTTATATATGTCCGTACCAATTCCAACCACTGAAATCAAAACAGAAATAATAAAACAAATGCAAATGTTTGCAGATTAAAACACTTGTCCGTTGATGCTATAATAGTTCACCTATGAATTTCTATAGAAAAGCATAATGGACAAGAACAGGTCCGTGGCATGCTAGGAAGTACCCTTTATATAGAAAATATGGTAGGCAAAGTAAAGGTAAAATGTTTTCCTGTGAGAGCCAAAGGAATGATACGTATTTTTCAAACGATACTGTTATCTGCTTATACACTGGGACGAGTACAGATGGAGAACAAAATCTAAGAATAAACTCAGACTTAATTGAGAAAAGATTATAAAAAATGACTCAGACGATATTGGATAGGAACAAACTCACCGGGTCCGAAGTTTGAGGTAACGTTGACAACTGAACAAATCTCACCAAAATTACATGTAGTGGTACGTAGTTGATTCAAAGGCAAGGAACAATTTCTTTCCCCATCACAAAAGTAACATTCAGAAACTGGTGTAATAGTTGTTGCTGCAGAATTAAGATGATAGTACTTAATTGGAGACAAAGGTGTCCGCAATATGGATGTGATTGGGAGTGGGCGTTTTGGAGGCAAGGTGGAACACTTGCACCCTTAAAGTAGTGAAATAAAATGGGGAAAGAAATATCTCAAACTGCTAAAGCTTACAGGGGCTACGTAATCTTGGTCAAGACGTTTGTAATGTTCAAAATCACAGCTGAGTCCCTATTACCCCAACAAAGCTTAGAATACATAACTTAACTGCTCACTGTGTATACTCGTGCTTTAAGTCGCCTTGGGCCAATTAGTACTCTATGACATGATATTCCACAGAGTAAATATAAGATTATTTATATATTCTTTGTGAAATGTATTTAGGTGCCTCCGTATCTCAAGCAGAGGCTGCACGGAAAATCCTGCATTTCTGTACTACCAGCCAATAACAGTGAACTTAATCGAAAATGTGTCCTACGCGTCCGCCAAACAAATATAGTTAGAAGACAAAATTCACCTTCTTCATCACTTCCCTCACTTCCCTCACAAAATGTCTGCGAATTGTCCAAGATGTTTGCAAACATATACATCGTTGTGATTATGTAATTCTTTATTACGCAATAGTCCCAAAAGCAACTGTATGGTCAGGGATGATTCATGTGGTATTCATATTAGAACGCCCGATTCACACAGAGAACTTAGTAACTACTGTAAATATTTACGTTTTGCACCAGAGCAAAAACTGGATCGTGCCATAAATAAAGGATTACTGTAATAACTCAGGATATGTGTAATCCCAACAAATCCAGCTTGATGCATTTGTTGGAGTTACACATATGCTTATAGTTCTCACTGTAGACCTAATAGAATATGCTACCGAACTATCAGATTTGTCAGCACAATCCAGTGTTTACTAAATTGGTACAACGTTTACATATTTGCAGTAGTTACTTTATTCTCTGTGTGAATCGGTTGAGTAGAATTACTGAAGCATCAAACAGAATTCACAGTTACTTCAATGCACGCTAATAAACGATGGTTTTAGTTCCTCTTTAGGTGTGAATGGTTTTAGGTGTGTCTTTACTAAAATCTCCCAAAATATAGCAGGGTATTACTTTCGAATCAGTTATATGTGTAGCATATTTGCATATACTTGAAGGAGCAAGCAAATGTTGCCAATTTTAACAACTAAGATACGTCATCGTTTTATTTGTCATATGTCGATATCTAAGCCAAAATTACCAGTTTTTGAACTTGATGCCTCAACTTTGTTAACTTCAGTGGTGTCGATTATACGAATAGCTCAACAAAAGAGCCGAGTAATAACCATTAAATGCCTTAGATCTTTTCCCAACGGTTACAGCTTTTAGTTTTGGTATCTCATGGGCTTGATGAAGGTTTTGCGTTCCTTCTGATATGTTTATACTTTCTAACTGACGTTTGTAATATATTTAAATATTGGTCTATACTCTTAATTCCCTGATAGCCTATACATGGTAATGTACTTGAGGGATACCACAGTATCGTTCGAACGTAATGCAAGGCTCGAGATGATAGTTCCTATACAATCAATGGTTATACTAATATTATTTGAAGATGGAATGCTGTTAACGATCTTGATATCTTCTGTCTGAGGTTTCTAAGCTAGCTGGATCCTCGTTATAGGATAGCTCTGATTAAGTTTGGGATTCGTCATCACAGTATAGGCTACATGCATCTATGAAAATTGGAATCAATTTCAGCTTAACACAACATGTCACATTATGTTTGTAAAACGAATAGTGGACTAGACTTTGTCAATACCTTAAAAGTACGTTGCTATACCAAACATGGTATAACACATAACATCATGATACCACGCTTCTTATTATAAATCAAATTTGCACTCAATGTACCAGTAAATTACAATCCTAGGCTAAAAAAAAAACACCAGCTTGCACAAATCACATGTCTTAATTTATATATGTTTGGTACATCTAAGAAAGAAGTTTTAGACACCAATACAATTTATTAAATGTTCCTAACTTTTCTTTATCTAAACCACCCTTTCAACCTTCTTTATCTCAACCACCAGAAGACTAACTTTTACATTCTATGAACCCCGCTTACATCTTCGATTCGGTCAATATATATTATTTCCAAGCTCGTAGTAACTACAGAGTGTACTACATTAGGTTCAAGGTTTTAGCTAGTTGACGCTATTTTCCTATTATGTTTCATTAAACTCAACGCACAGTTGATGAAAGATTCTAGGAAAACAACCGATTCACACAGAGATTACAGTAACTACGGTAAATCTCAAGGCTGTGTACCACAGTAAAAACTGGATTGTGCTGACAAATCTGATCAATAGGTAGCATATGCTATTAGGATTACAGTAAGAACTGAGGATATGTGTAGTCCCAACAGATCCGAACAGCTGGATTTGTTGGGATTACAAATATCCTCAGTTCTTACTGTAATCATAATACAGTAGCACATGCTACCGATTTATAGCACGATCCATTTTTTACTTTGGTCCAAACTTTAAGATTTACAGTATAACTGTGTGCTCTGTGTGCATCGGATGAGGACTAAAAAAAAATAAAAATTTAGTGACCCTTGAAGACTCAAATTAAAATGGTATATTTCATCATGTTTTGTATATGTTATATAAAATTGTAGCACAATATACAATGTGATTGGGTATTCTTAACGTGATACAAACGCATTTTGCTTAGTCTTAAGTAGCTTGCTAACCTTGAACTCTTTCTAATAAACAGGACACGGAGTACAAGCACTGCTTTGACGGACTTGTTTTTCTGTTGTGATAGATTTAACTTTAACTACTCATGCAAAACATAACACCCTACGCATACAACACGGTATGCTTCAAACAGTTATAACAATTTACTTAGGTTGTGGTGTTGAGCTATTTATTCCAAGGTTAAGCAAATGGTTTGAAATAGATTACCAGCGCATAGCTAGCCGCCAATAATTTTCAGAACAATAAGTTTTATATGTACAAACGCCGTTAAAAACAATATAAATATATATATATATATATATATATATATATATATACATATATTTCTATATATATATATATATATATATATATATATATATGTAGTATTTTATGTTTGTAATTCCTCCATGGCAACTGATCATAACTATAACACACATGTCAAAAAGTTATAATATACATCAGTTTTAACTGATTAAAAAGTACTCACCTTTACCATTTTTTGTAACTGATAAAGCTATTAGAATCGGGTGTAAAATCTCAGACCGAAATTTAAGGCATGAACATAATTTATCCGCTTGAACTTATGGATCTCAGATATATAAAGGTACTCTCCTTCATCGGAAACCCCCCCTATGTATTGCCACAAAATGTAATATATGTACTTTTTTCCTTCATGTGCTCCCCCTTTGAAAAGTACAGTTACCAATCAAATATTATCCATACATCTTGAACAACATTCCATATTAAGATCGACATATTGTTATCTTATTTTCGCAATGGATTCTAAAGAGGTTGATAACATATACACGACGATGATTACAAACATGCCATCGGCTTCACCCTAGAGGACAGCTGCCTCTTTAAGGAAACAGGTTCGCTTGAATATTCAGGGAGATTCTTTCCATCCTTGTATCTGAGAGGGGGAGGGGACCCACGTTTGTAACTTTTTTATAACCGATATGACATATTCATGTTATTCATGTTGCTATGTCTCATGATTTAAAAACTTGCAACAAATAAAGATAATACCACGCATTTTTTTTAAAGAGAAAATGGAACATATCTGTTTTTTTTCTATCAGATAACGCAGGGACTTATAAACTGAATAATCTTTATCCAAAAGTAAATTTCTTTAGTCATTTTCTAAAAAAAATGCAATGAACAATACTGTTCAGTAATTTAAAGGCATATATTAAAGAAGACGTATGGAAAATATAAGTTTAAGTAAATGTTATGTTATTATATACATGTTTAGTAGATTGTTATCATGTTTATCCACTTACTATTGCAGAGCTAACATAGATGGCATATGTGAATCTTTCATTCCAATTTGGATCTTTTATGAATCATTTATTTCATGATGCAAATATGCAAATATGCAAATATAATTAGGCAACAGGGAACAGCAAGTTATTTGTTTTTCATACCTAAAAAAGATCATATTTGGCAACTTCTCAGCAAACTGACATCCTCATAAGATATACTTATATACTATTTTTAGCTTCCCAACCTTTCCCATCTAACAAGTAAAAGATGGTGAAGGGGCAACCGCAATGGAATTAAAGAAAACCAGTTGTTAACTACATTACGGTTGTAACGTGTTCTTCTGGGGTCTACATTACGGAAGGTATATCCATACGAGCAACAAATCTGGCAAAATATAATAGCGCCATCATTTACCTTAGTAGGTAAAACTGAGAAGGTACGGTAATGACAAAACACAACGGGAGGTTAACATCGAACTATCTTAACTTCCGTTATGGAAAAACAAGTTATACTTCAGTTTAAATAAGGGAAGTTCTAATATATAGGTGATGGAACGAATATATAGTACACCCTCATATTATTTATTGTCCAGCTGATACTCATAGTTGGTACAGCCAGTAACGTACTGTACATGTACCACAACCGTGCATCAGACAATACTACTCTGTGTTCTTCACATGTGTAACACGTGTTACAGGATATGAACAGTATAGTTACTGTATCAGCCATGAGTATCGGGTGTTTTGCCACAGAATCGATAAGAAAAGATATTTGGGAGAGGTATTTCATATAATTATAAAACAATTTCGGCAAGCGTTGTTTTTTTTAAAAGTTTTTGTATTATAGTTTCTCACTGTGGATATGTTAATAAACCATTAGAGGTCACTGCTGGTACACTGTTGGTCACTGCTGAGGTCACTGAGGTCACTGCTGGTACAATAACCCTATCGATTTCACATTTATATTCGTCATCGACGATATTACTTCACAAGAAGGCAGTAAAAAAAGAAACGAAAAACATATTTATCGTCTTTTTTATTTCTTTAACACCTCTTCTCAATTCGAACCAACAACGCGTGTCAACTTGTACAAGCAACGTTTTATGTTACATCAGTATCGACCAACACATCGCTGGTGTTTCACAAATATGTTCACGAAATTGTTTTGTCTATAAGTAAAAAAAGGAATGATTTTATCTTCAAGTTAGAACAATAAAGAACACACACCTACCCATAAACCACCAGACTACAACGATACCTATATACAGAGTATAACTACATATGTCAAAATATAACAATACCATCAACCATCCTTCTACATGATCTAATCTTGATCAAATTATGAATCATGGAATATATGAATATATGAATATATGAATATATGAATATATGAATATATGAATATATGAATATATGAATATATGAATCATGGAATATAAGTCAAATATGATAACATTCTGAATACTATCTGCTGTATTTTAGTGAGTTAAACATTTTAAAACACCTTTTCTCTAGTAAATCACCCGATGCACACTGAGAAGATAGTACCTGCTGTAAATCTTTAAGTTTTGCACCAGAGTTAAACTGAGTCGGTCTATAAATCGGTAGTATATGCTATTAGGATTACAGTAGGATATATGTAATCCCAACAAATCCAATTTAATGAATTTGTTGGAATTAGAAATATCCCCAGTTCTTACTCTAATCCTAATAGCACATACTACCGATTAAACCGAATTATCAGCAGGATCCATTTTTTAAACTTTTTTTACTTTTTTTTTACTTTAATAGTTACAGTAGTTACTGTTTTCTCTATGTGAATCGGTTGAGTAAATCCATAATAAAGATAGAATCAATTCGGCTCAAATGAATACAAATTGTTTTAATTTGTATTCGTAGAAAACAAATCGTATTAACATATGTGATTCACCTTGAAGAAACAGAGTACATCTCTTTCAGTTACATTGCCAAATGTTCTGTTTCATGAGACACGTGACACATGTTTAATGTGCATTATTAGTATATTCTAGATAACTTGTGGTAACGTTAGATGACAATTAGTAATTCCATCAATCAAAGTATTATTCTAAAAGTATCGAATTATATGTATTTACATCAGCTCAAATACAGGCTATATTTTCTGCTAGCTGATATTGGTTGCTTAGCAAAATGCTGGACATTTTCTGAATCATCATAGCATCTTGTATCAAAAATATAATAATTTTTGCTTTCAAATGCTTGTGGTATTTTGAAAACAAATCTGGCAACAGCAGACTGGATAATGTCATCAGTACAATTCAGCTAAAAAAATGTCTTTGTTTCTTTCTTAATAATTTAAACTATATCTGGGTCTTATTAGAAGTTGAAATCACTTAAACTGACAATACATTTATTTTATGTTTGCGGTACTTAACATTTACCTTCACAGTGTAATGATTCATTAATACTCCATGCAGTTACGGTTATTACAAAGTATCAGTTTTATTTCAAGAAATTATACTCTGGTTGCTTTCCGAAATCGATTTTACAGTAGAACTACTTTTATGTACAGTGGATCGACTTTTAAGTGAAGCTGTTCCAGTGATGTTGCTTTGACTGATCTCGCTTCTTTTCAGCTTTAAAAACATTTTTCTGAATTCCGGATTTGCTACACAAAGCAACAAAAACATCAAAACACCTTGCAAGGCAATGAATATGCAATACAGATAGTCAAAGATGAGAGTTGATTGGTCGACAGCTGCAAGAAATCCAAAAATCCACGAGAGACCGAGAACGAACCAAAAGAGAACACCATGTCGAATTCTTGTAATGATTTCATCCCTCTTTGCATGTTCCTTGGCTTTACTGACCATCAGTGGGCGACAGAGGATTTTCCGGATGACCATCGCAAATATGATCAAATTGAATACAAACATCGCACCGACCTCTGCCAGGAATCCGAAATAGAGGGAGTATCCAGGATGTATGAAACAACTTTGGAACAAAGAATATGAAATCACAGCTGTGTCACATAAATACATAACCAAACATGAAAATGTCATGCGTTGTAATATTGTCGCATTTATAATTATTTTCAACATTTTCATTCCGTAACGGAGGTACACACCCTTTTTTTGGCTTATGATCACCAATCGTATACATTGTTAAGTAACCCAACATCACGTAGAAACAATGAATCTTTCTATTGTGAGAGAGTCAAATGGCTTAAAGATATTAATCATTGGAAGTGTAAAGCAATATGTGTGCTAATATAGCTTGCAACTCTTTTGCTCTGACTATTGTGTTATTTATAATCGACGTATATTACTACGTTACTATTTCAGAGCATCCAAACGATAAGTGAAGGAATCCGTTACGCGACATACTTTTGCACTAGTATTGTTTTTCAA
>JAAAKB020259785.1:0-10199 GCA_010014835.2 Apostichopus leukothele
TGATGACGTAACTTTTCCGACCAATCATGAACGACTATTTACACACAATTGCAAACCTGTTTGGGAAAAAAATTCGCCCCCCCGCCTCCTCCCTTAACGCGAATTGATGCGCGCCTACTTTCGTCAAGCCGATGTAACATGGCATCCTATAGACAATCGGGGCAAATGGTTCAGTCGGGGACTATAACTTTTAGCCGAAGTGTTCAACCACCCTCTTACTTTAAACCTAACACAATGTACTAGCTAGCATAACGTTACGTTAAGAGCTACTTATATTGACTTAATTCGTAGTCTAAATATGCCTAAGAATGCACCATGATGGCTGAACCTCTATTTTTCTGGGGAAGGGGAGGATCCCCATGTCCCCCCATATTGCTCCCCATATACTTCTCCCTTAACGCGAATTGATGCGCGCCTCCTTTCGTCAGGCCGATGTAACATGGCATCCTATAGACAATCGGGGCAAATGGTTCAGTCGGGGACTATAACTTTTAGCCGGGGTGTTCAACCACCCTCTTACTTTAAACCCAACACAATGTAATAGCTAGCATAACGTTACGTTAAGAGCTACTTATATTGACTTAATTCGTGGTCTAAATATGCCTAAGAATGCACCATGATGGCTGAACCTCTATTTTTCTGGGGAAGGGGAGGCTCCATATATCCCTCTGAATGTGGATCGGTTTCAACGACCACAGGTACCGCACCCCCTTTATAATTTCCTTACCCGCCTCTGGAATTTCCATAAAGGTTCATGCCTCAACCTAAATCAGCCGGGGGAAATTTCGAAACTGGCCCCCTGGTGAACTTATCCTAAAGCACACTGAGATTTTATCCTTAACCCTCTCACTGAGCAGTGCATTCTTACACTGAAATTCTTACACTGAAATTAATAGTATTTGGTAAATGGGATGATAGGGTTGCTATATAGAACAATTTATATTTGCAAAGTTGAGTCAGAAATGTTCCATACTAGTCATTGTAGCCAGTTAACAACTTGTGTTTGCATTGCCAAGTATAAAGGTTTACTTTACACAAACTTGTTTGATTTTACACAAAAGGGCCCTCCTTTATAAAATCCTGCTTGTTCGCCCTGATGTGTAATTACAAAGGGTTTTCAAACAATTTTTATAGAAGGCTCAAGGTTATGTTCACAATGGTAACGAAAAATACACTAGACATTTCAGTCGGTATACATCAATGCTACAATGACATAGTTTACTCCAGTGAGGTTTAGAAGGGCAGTCATGTGGCACCTGCTTATAATCCACCTGATTTGCTGGGAATGTATGGATTTTTCTCTTACTTCTAATATTGAGTAAACAAAACATAACCTAATCAGATTGTTTTGGGATTATAAGCCATACTGTTTGAAACAGCATTCTCATCAATGTATGCGGTGTAAAAACCTATTTAATAATAGGAATAAGGTCTATATCACTATTATCAGTCTACTATGTTCAGCTGAAATTAGCAGAGTAGCAGTAGTGTCACTATGGGAATGTAAAATTATATAATAATGAATGAATCTAGAACATTATTTCAGGACAATATATTACACATTCTGAGGATATTCAAAGGAAAGTAAAGAATACCTGGAAGATTGTTCATATTCATGTATATTACCGTGCGTACATGGCAATAATTACTATTTAATATTCATTATATGAATGGGCATCCTTGTACATCTGAAATTCCATTTTAAATAGTTGTTAGTAGGTAATTAAGTTATATCACATTATTTCACTATAGGAATCTTTAAAGTTATTCAAATATATGAATTTAGAACATTTTATGGGGACTACATAGTACCCAAATTAAGGTGTCGGTTCAAACAATGATTATACATACATTAAGCACTGTACATCTCCACATAAATAGCTTCCTAGGAGCTTAGCGTACATTGAATCTAGAGTTTGATTTATTTAGGGAGGGGGTAAGTATGTGGGTATGGAACTGATGATAGGCAATAATCAATGATTGTCATGTGCTTTCACTGACCTTTTATTTTTGGGTGTCACTATACTTTACCATAAAGGACATCTAATATCATTTCATCTTCAAAGTTTTGAAAGAAGTGGAAGAGGCGAGGGGAAGTAACGGCCACACAGAGTAGCAGTAGTGATATAAAATGGGCACTCATGCTTAGTAATTGATATGAGATTTGTTCTCAAGATACAATTCTCTGCAACTATACTTTGATCACTCTATGACAACAGAATCGAAAGTACACGAGGCAGTTGGGATTCGGTATTGGAAGAATTTTCATAATTATGTATCTTACAGTATGTACATGGGCTACGATTACCATTTAATATTTAAATGTATACATGCATGGGGATCTTGGTATATCTGAAATAACATTTAAGTTTAATGATGTTATTTCACTATAGGAATATGTAAAATTCCTCAAATGAATGGATCTAGAACATTATATGGGGACTACATAGTACCCAAATTAAGGTGTTGGTTCAAGCAATGATTATACGTACATGATACTCACAGTACGTCTCTACATATATACTTTTATAGGACTTGTATACATTTGCAGTGAATCTGGGTTGATGACTTTCTGGAGGGGGACAGGGTGTGGGTAGGGAACTGAGGATAGGCAATAATCAATGATTCTGATGCACCTTCACTGACCGATTTTGGGTGTCACTTTACTTTACAATT
The DNA here is from genome assembly GCA_010014835.2 of Apostichopus leukothele. Taxonomy (NCBI): domain Eukaryota; kingdom Metazoa; phylum Echinodermata; class Holothuroidea; order Aspidochirotida; family Stichopodidae; genus Apostichopus; species Apostichopus leukothele. Next base: position 2,677 of record JAAAKB020259785.1, read on the forward strand.
ATGGGTAACTAATATCATTTCACGTTCCATGTTATTCCAATATGGGAATCTAACAAATTATTCGAACGAATGGTTCAGTCTAGGACATTATTTGGGGACTACATTCTACCCAACTTAAGGTGTCGGTACAAACAATGTTTATACCTACATTATACTCACTGTACATCTCTGCATTTACTTTTGTAGTACTTGTAAACAATTGCAGTGAATCAAGAGTTTGATTACTGTTTGATTACTGTTTGTTTGATCAAGAGTTTGATTACTGTGGGTAGGGCACTGAGGATAGGCTATAATCAATGATTCTCATTGGCCTTCACTGACCTATTATTTTAAGGTGTCACTATACTTATGATTTATTTGTTTCATCACATAGTAATACAAGGTGAACAAGACAATATAACTGCAAATAAGTGAAAAAAGGAAGTAAACTAAGAAACCCTTTTGGGCTTAATCGAATAGAGTACTCCCATCAATGAAAATAGAAAACCTTAACACCTAAAAAAGAACTCACCCCCCAAATAAGACACATAACACTACCCCCACCACCACCAACTCCCACCCCCTTACAACGGATACAATCAATAAAGGCTTTCATAGTAATTTTTCAGTTGTCGCCTGAACGAAGCCACGGAAGTATAAGATTTCAAGTTGATCGGAAGATTGTTCCACAAAGAAATAGAACGATATCGGAGGCTTTGCATGCTCTTTGAATTACGACAAAAAGAAGCACGTAAATGACCAGCTTGTCTAGTATTATAATTGTGAATAGAATGACCGATTGTATCAAAGGTAGCAAAAAGAACATGGAAGCAGATTGTTCATAGCAGGGTAAGTAAACGTCAGAACATTTAAAGAAATGAGATCAGTGAACTTGAGCACGTTTGTTCAAGCAATTTGATGCCTGCAATGTGTTCAGGATTTACCTTTGATTCATAAAGCTGTCACTGCGTTCTAACCTTGAAGTACCGTCCTTTGGTCCAAGGGATGATGGCGTCATGCCTTTGCTTGGGCTTCTTGAGGCACTCCACAGGCGTGAACTTGATGGCTGTGGCAAATACCGGAGTTCAATGTAATCAATGTATACAACAAACAGAGATGAAAATGTGAAGTCAAAGTTCCACTAAAGTAGTAAATTGTCTTGTGGAGGCATAGAAACACCACTTACGTTAAAATGGTGGAAACATGGATATACAGTACCACAACGTTAAAGTTTAAAACCTTGGAGACAATTAAAACTGTAGGTATGGCAATATCACTTTTAACGTATGAAAATGTTTAAGCATGGAAATACCACTTTTGAAATTTAGAACAATACAGGCATGGAAAGAGCCACTTAGGTTAAAACTGTGGAGGTATTGAAAACACCACTTAGGTAGAAACTATGTAGGCATGGAAGTGCCACATTTAAAAGATAAAACTGTAGAGGCCAAATAATTCATTATTCTGAGAAGATTTAAACTCCCAATCTGAACTAGAAAGAAGTTGGGGAAGGAGGTTGTTGATTGAACTTTAGATGAAACCGCAAACAATTTGAAAACGAATCAATTGATACTTTTGAAATTGGTTGCCGATGTCTACTGTTCTTAAATGTCTGTTTATGCATCAAAGTATTACAATTCTAAAATCTATACTCTGGCTCAAAGTACTCTAAGGTTTAAGGACCTACTTAAGGCTATTTAAAGTGAGTCGCATATATATCAGGCCTCGACAAATACGGTCACCAACTCGCCAATGGCGACTAGAATTTGCGACTGGCGAGCAAAATATGCATTACGCTCAACATTTTGGCGAGTGGCTCATTCGCTCATGCACTGCCTTTATACGATAGGCTTACTATTAAATTGTGAGCCAATCAACAAAGGCCTATTGCCTAATGTTACACATCACAGTAGAATTATCAAGTGCACTGTTACAAGTAGGTCCTAAGGAACAGCTCTGTTCACCAGCTCGAAACTTATTTGATACTAATCGACTAAATGATGCACGATAGGTGTAACCAAACTAGAAAACTACAAACTTAAATAAATGCGTAACGACAACTCAAACAGGGGTAACGCATGAATATCAAGTTTTAAACACTTTTGACGAAGCACAATTTAAATAACTGAGCACTATAACAGTAACACTAAACCGCGATATCCTAAGTTAGGCCATACTACCTAGGCGTATATCACACTTTGCGAGAAAAAATGGCAAGTAAATTTAACGTTTTGGCGAGTAGAATTTTAGACTCCGTCGCCAGTTGACGAGTAGTTTTCAAAAAATTTGTCGAGGCCTGATATATATATATATATATATATATATATATACTCACAGACACTGAATGCCCTGGTTCTCCCATCAAGTAGCCCGGAAGGAATCCAGATGCCTGACCAGCTGGATGAGAAAATGACTGGTGGAGCCCTTGATTCTGCGGTGGTGAACCAAGAGCCATAGGTTCAGCAACAGGAGATGCTGTTCGTAAGGATGGATGAACAAAGACATTAAATCATGTTTCACTTGATGTGCATTCATTGTTTCCTTAAATATTCATACTTGCATCCAGACCTTTATGTAACATAGACAGTTTTAAATAGCATCAGTATGACCTAACCAAAAAGGGTTACTAGGGAGTTACTAAGGTGTAAATCATTTTATTAAATATAGATTGTGAGTGGTCCATCTTATTATGGTACTTAAAAATGTTTTGAAGAGTAAAGAACCTCCAGCCTTGGAGTTACTTTTCAAACTTTAACTTTACGAGTGACCTTTTGCACTGCAACTGAAAACTAAAGTATCGTGGTTTATAATCACAAGAATTTCAATCAGTCACACTGTAAGCTATCAAATGTGAAATCATGTACCCTGTGAATGTCACATTATAAACACACACTGACACAGCCTACCGACATAAGTCTAGGCCCTTCATCTTAATTATTGTTAATTTGACCATGATACAATTACCATGCTCATTTTGTATTTACAAAATTTACTGTTCATGTTACTGAATCACCAGTTTCATTCTGCATTGCATAATGGAGCTTATGTAGTGAAACTAAATGTATTGTTGGTGTTCCTGTAGTTTACTACTACTAGGTATTAGCCTCAATATAGGCTTCCGGACTACTAGGTTAGGTATAGCCTTATTCTTAGTCTTCCGGAAACCTGCAGTTACTGTTATCCTAACACTAACAGTAACATTTAGGCTAGGCTAGGTCTAGGCCTCCTTACAATGCTTGAGCAGCACGCACAACTGTTGTAACTGCAACTTGCAAGCACACACCGTTACACTCACTTACAGTTACAGTTATATGAGTGAAATAAACAAGTTATGCTATCATTATACTGTTACGTGTTCAATCAGTTCTCTCTGCAATATTTCTTACCGTGCAAGTTCATATTTATGCTCGATTAGTTTGTACAGAACAGAAGTTCTCTAAATTTCTGTAAAATAAGATGAAATAGTTTTGTTATCAGAGACTCAAATACGGCGCTGATACCGGTAATTATCGAAATTGCCCATTGAGGGCGTTATCGAAAATTCGTTTTGAACCTTTAAAGGACTATTCACTTGTTACAAAATATACTTGCATGGAAAGTATTCTACACTAATCTCATGTGATTCCCTTCCCCTCACGTCAGATGTTAGTGAAACCTATTTGACTCACTGAACCCTCCCCTACACCAGGAAGTGGGTCACAGTAGGTAGTCTGTGATGACATCATGGGACTTCCTAAGTAAAGATATTCCTCTTCAACAGCTTTGACAACATATATGGGAGTTTCCATAACAACTTCCTGATCATATACTCTGCTGATACCAGATGCATTCTCAATACCATGCAAGAAATTAGGAAAATTCCTTTGGATCGCGAATCGAGATATATACATAATATGAAGATGTGGCTTTGAACCACAGATGCAAGACAATGCCAGGAAGTTTGTTAAGAAATCAAGTTCACGTACACACCAGAATATGCCTCAAAATGTTAAGAAAGGATTTGTGAAAATAAAACGTACATTGTATTGTGAAGGCGCCTAATTGTAAATCTCGCAAAAAAATATATTTCTTGCGATTAAAGTAGGAAGCCCACAAAATATCTCGCAAGAATAGAGTCACAAAATATGTTTCGCCCAAAAAACAGGCAAGCAAAATATAAGTAACGGACTGGACAAAATGTTTTTTTTTCTATTTGTCCCAATGGCACTAATGGGCTTTCGTACAGCGTGGTTTATTAGTGCCCTTACAATCTCTGCTAGAAATTGATTAGGCTCCAACATGTGCAGAACATGATGCCTGGTTTTATTGTACTTGCCCCTATAAAGTAAATGTGATTCACCATCCATCCATTTCTGAACCTCAATACTGTGTGGCAAAGTACCGGGAGGTTTTCACGTCCGCAAGGTTTACCATGGTAGTTCATTTTCAGATGTAGCCTAGACCAATTCCATAGCGAACGCCTTAGGCTAGTGACGTGTTGCACAGGACCCGTTTAGGCCTACCATTTAGTGCTATGATAGGCCTAACTTACTGTTTTGTAGTTTTCTATACATGCTGAACATTATAAGCTATTGATATTTTGCTAGCCTATTGTACGGTAGCACTTGGCCTAGTTGTTACTATGGACAGTTTGCGTAATAATTTATTGGTGAAATAGCCTACGCCCATCGACATTACCTAAGGTCAATTAAAGATCTGGATTCATCATATTGTAAGGAAAAATGATTGAAGATGAGGCCTAAGTACGACATGGTGTTGGTGCTCAGAGTCATACATGATAGTAATATAGCATAAGTTACACCCCCCTCCCCCTCCTCCTCCCACCAAGTTTTTAGCAAACAAGCTAGACCCTAGTGTGGCCTAAGGGCCTCCCACTAACAAGCTTGGCTATGAATGATGTAGCCAAAGTAGGGCTAGCATAACATAGTACATCCACAGGCTCTTATGTCCCCTCCCCCTGCCATAACCATTCCATGTTCCAGCAATTAATATATTAACACATCCTTGTGGAGTCTGTGTATACATGTCAATGAAATAATTTCAGTCATTTAGCAAGTTTAATTTAATTGCATATTTATGCAGTATGCCTACTCGTTAATGTGCCTTGAATTACCACATGAATGATTGGTAAAATTTGTAGCTATACTGCAGTAAGGTACGTAAGTATTTAAGGAATGTTTCTCAGGAACATACAGACAGAAAATGTAGGGCAGGTACATATAGGTTATATTGTAGGATTATATGCATTAGGAAATAATTTAAATTAATAAATAGAACTAATCAGCTGTTTCTAAATATAATTCAGCTGAATGTCTGAGTTATTTTGCGATAATGATATTTTGAATTGCAATTGACTAAAATGTTGCATTATATTTTAATGAATTATATATTGTATACAAACCATCAAAGATTAAAACATATATAGTGAGTTTCTACATGATGTACTGTGCTGTTCTTATTGGTCTATAGTGACTTAATTATATATATTTTCTTACAATAACAAAAATATTACAAATTATCCATTGAAAATATTAGCCCAATAATCTGTCATGTCAGATGTGAAATATTCTTGATCATCTTCCAAATTGAACCTTTTTGGGAAAATTAAGTCATGGCCGCTGTATCACTTGATGTAGGACTATTGATTGTATATAAAGGTATCACTGGGTCACCATCCATCCATGGTTGCATAGGGTATCATTGAGTCACCATCCATGGATATACAGGTATCACTGAGTAGATCACCATCCATGGTTGTATAGATAGGTATTACTGAGTCACCATCCATGGTTGTATCTATAGGGTATCATTGAGTCACCATCCATGGAAGTATAGGGTATCATTGAGTCACCATACATGATTGAGTCACAATCCATTGTATATAGGTATCATTGAGTCACCATCCATGGATGTATAGGGTATCATTGAGTCACCATCTATTGTTGTATATATATCATTGAGTCACCATCCATGGATGTATAGGGTATCATTGAGTCACCACCCATGGTTGTATATAGGTATCATTGAGTCACCATCCATGATGTATCATTGAGTCACCATCCATGGATGTATAGGGTATCATTGAGTCACCATCCATTGTTGTATATATAGGTATCATTGAGTCACCATCCATGGTTGTATAGGGTATCATTGAGTCACCATCCATGGTTATATAGGGTATCATTGAGTCACCATCTATGGTTATATAAGGTATCATTGAGTCACCATCCATGGTGGTATAGGGTATCATTGAGTCACCATCCATGGTTGTTTAGGGTATCATTGAGTCACCATCCATGGTTGTACATAATGGTATCATTGAGTCACCATCCATGGTTGTATATATAGGTATCATTGAGTCACCATCCATGGTTGTATATATAGGTATCATTGAGTCACCATCCATGATTCTATAGATATAGGTATCATTGAGTCACCATTTGAATGTAAAAATACGTCATTGAATAAAATAGTACTTTCTCCCAACTCTGAAGTAAAAGAATAACAAAGCAAAACAAAGTTAGTTTTGTGTGTTGTCAATTACAATAGGTAAAGTTCTAGCTATATAAATATAAGAATAAGATACAATCAAGCTTGGTATCTATGCATTCTGAGGTTGTGAATTTTGAGCATTGGCCACAAAGAGAACTTTTCTATGATGGAGCATGGAGGTTTTTACCTCCATGGGTGGAGTATCTTGATTCTGGAGCAATTTATGATTTTCCTAATTTGAAATGATCCAAAAGATAATTATATTGAGAAATAGAGTCAGTAAAACTGTTGGTTAGAATGCCACCCAGTATGAAGTATAATAAGCTACAACCGATTTTACTATCTTCACAGATTAAGAAAGTGAGCTTACTCAAGTCCCATGCAAACACAATGTATGGGAGGGTGGAACCTAGGGGAGAGTTGGGGAAGATATCACCCAAATGTTCTCAAAGCAGCGATGATTTTCATGTGGGTGCAGCAATTTGAATAGCACTGGGCATTGGCGCCAGTACTCCCCCACCCCCGCCCCCCTCCTACGCGACACACACCCTTGCTATATTCTTGTATCTGTGTTAATTGGGTCCCTGAGTTTACTGCAAGGTAAAATAATTGGCTGATTATTATAAAGTATGTAGTAGATTATTGTTCAGCTACGAAGGTAATTGCTTTTATAAATATGTACAGGAAAAAGAACAAATATATTTTTTATATTACTCTAAGGAAAACAATCAGGCTACTTTAGTTGCAGATGTACTTTAAGAAGTGTTGTTTAATACATTCCTTGAATTACACATATTTCCCTGTTTTCTCCTTACCTTAGATTTCAATTCCTCTTTCATATTCCACATGCAATAAACATCACATGACCAAACACCACATGAACTGTATCCATGCACAACCCGGATTGATATTTTTGTGTATGTGTGTTTACCTTTCACACAATTTAAATGCTTTCACAGATGTTTATATTGATACTTCTATATATAGATATACATACTTCTATATATACTTCTTCTAGGAGGATCTAAAATACATACATACATATATATATA
>JAAAKB020259796.1:0-10199 GCA_010014835.2 Apostichopus leukothele
TGTCATTGTAAAGCGCTCTTGAACATGCTTAAGCATGAAAAGAGCGCTATATAAATCTGGTAAATAATAATAATAATTTATCTATGCCTCCTGACACCGGAACCATGGCAGGAGAGCATATTAAAATCCTAGTTCACTGATACGTGATTCACAGGGAAGTCAAACGTTCCGAAAAGTTTGTTCTGAGGAAAGTTGAAAAAGTCCTTCTTTTTTGGAATGGGTACCTTAAAAATATTGTACGACCTGCAGCAATTGTACGTTGATGATTAATTACTACGACAAATCAGGTTTGATTCTTCACGTTGTGAATTAGCCATACCTGCAACATTGACACCACAATAAATCATGAACTCTTGCATCGTCACGGTCTAGCTCGAAGTCTCACTTCTAAACATTAGAACATGCATTGTCCATGCATCACAGGCATGATATTAAGATACTATACTGTCTGTGACATGTAATCGTTTTGTTAATACTAGTTGATAACACCGCTGCAAGTGTGTAGGCCTTGTTTATGGTAAGCCCCCGTGTTGTTATAGTTGTCTACAATTGTAAGGTGGAGGGAGGATGCACTAAATATAATATGGAACCTGTTATTTCAAACAATATCAGACATCAAAAGTTTGTTGTCCCCTAATTTGACATACCTGACTTAAATCTGGGAATGTACTATTGATCCAAGTATGAAATTTCTCTTAACAGCTTTTTTTTGCCCCATTTCTCTCTTCAGGAATCCCTGTGATCAAACAAGAGGAGGAGGAACCAGAAGATTAAATCCCAATCAAGAAATTTATACAACAGCAGCAACACCCAGCAACACCCAAATGCAGAAACACCAAACAAGATCAGTTCATTATGACTTCTGCTTTAAAGTACAGTTATGCGTTATTCCAGATTCCATCATTACCATATCATATCAGGAAACCTGTCTTGTTGGAATATCCTAGGAGGTAGCTGCGTTCATTGGTAATTCTTCTCAGATTAACTGACTAGTGTACTGAGTTATATCACAATAGTAGTGCAGTTCCATAGTCAATACTAAGGGTTCAGGGAATTTGTGTCACTATCGTACTCTGTCTTCAAATCCATATTTACGTATAATAACATTTTTACGTATGATAAATTTACGTATGAACAGAGATAGAAAACAATCTTTGCTAACAGACAAAGCTCACCACAAAACTAAGTAGAATTCAGTTGAAATTAAACACCTTATTCCTTTCTTTCTTTGTCTTTATAAAATATTCATCAACCTTGATAAGAAATGTTGGTATTAATATCAGGTACCACTCTTGATAATATTTGTTTTACTAGTTGTATTTGTTGAAAGGGATTAAGTGAGTCTATTCAATATTTAATGCCTTGCTACAATGGAGAGCTGGTACGACATTATTCTTAGCTTTAAGTGGTTTTGAACTACATGCTGTTTTTTTCTTATTGGCCACATAGATGAGATTTAATACTCTTTTCTTTCCTTTTTGTACAGTTCTTACATTGCACCTTGAAATTGATTGTAATATATTTACTTATATGTACAAACAAACTGTTATGTTGACTCAATTATTTATCATCACTCTTGGGTTACAACTTCCTTCCATCCTGTTAACCCTCCATAAAGTAATTAAAGAAAAAAGGGAAACAATGATCATTCTATACATTTGTAATGGTGTCATTTAGCAACCAGTTGTGCAAAATGGAGGATTGAGAGAAGGGGTCAGGGAATAGGAGGGATTGGGAAAAAGGGAGGGGAGTGAGAGAAGTGGATGAGGTAAGGGGTCAGAATAAGGGATGAAGGTGGTGGTGAAAGGAGCTGTAGGTGCAAAAAGGAAGGGAGAGGGTAACTCCCACTAGAGCTACACCAAAACAGGTCAAAAGTGTTAAACGTAAAGGTCTTAAGTATTGGCCACAATTTTAGTGAACTGAAAATTGATAGTTTCCTGAAGGTTCTGATTCTAGTTTTGCACAGACATTAATAAGTGTTAATATTGACAAAAGGCTCAGTGTGGATAACTACATTTAGATTGGCAGTAAAATATTGGTTGATCATAGGTGACCATTATCTGAACTTCTAGCATATTTGGGGGCAATACTGACAATTTTAAACTTTGCGTTATAGTTCATCTTGAACACAAAATAGAAATCTTGCTTCCCAGTCTGTTGTTAAAAAGTTGCAAGGGAAGGGGGAGGAGTGAAACTTTAGGCAGAGAGAGGGGTGAAACTTTAGGCAGAGGGAAGGGTGAGAATAAAAGGGTAATATCATTTGGCACAAGTAGTCTTTTGAGACAGAGAATTGGTATTGTATAAACTTTCTTTTGAAGATTTTACAGATCAATTGTGCATCTGATTGTCACAATCTGATGGTAAGGTACATAACCTTTGAATTAGTAAAGATGAGGTATCTGAAAATATGGTATGTTAATATTGACCTCCAAAAACACAAGGAATAGCAGATTGGACAGTAAATGAGACACAAATCCAACCATCATCAGATAGAGATAACTGTGATGAAAAATTTCGCCAAACGGCTCAAGGAAATTGTATCACATATTTAACGTATTTAATGTTCCTTCACAGTGCTGCAGACTTTAGCAAGTCTAAATATGATCTCATTGAGCCACATCTGCAGGGATTTTTAATGGTTTTCTTTTTTCATTACATTTTTTATATGCTATAATGTAATTTGGTGTAATGCTGTTTTGTAAATGCTGAACCTAAAATATTGAAGTGTTTGACATGGTTGAATACTGACATTCATTTCAGTATTTTCACTGTTTGTCATCCTTTGGAATATGAAAAAAACAAAGGTTTAAAATGGTTTCACATCCTTTTGGCACTGTGACATCACAGCTAGGGTATCTCCCAACAGAGCAAGATTTTTCTTAGGTGGAATGGGGAGGATTGTCTTTCAAAAGTTGTAAGATTTTGCAGATTTCTAATACTGACCCCAAAAGACATGTGACTGCCACCATAACTACTAGCAAGATATTACTCATTAGTTTGACACCTACCATGCAAGTAACAGACTAAGCATTAATGAATAAGCTTTGTTACAAGGTTTTCAAATTTTGATCACTGACCATCTCAAATGACCTTGGACGTCCACCAAAAACAACACCAACCACAAACTCATTAAGATCTGCATAGTGCAGTGTATGATCCACACTGTCACCATCACAAAACTTTCATTTTGCATAAAGTTCAAAAAGGAGTTAAAATTCACAATTTAGTGCCACAGAACATTTGCACATGTATACAACCTGAGAAACTCATGGTCAGAAAAATCTTGCAAATTCTAGGTCACTGTTGATAAATGTTCACTGGGATACTGGTGCAATCTGAATTTGGGATTTGTTTGAGAGCTCCTTACTGATACAAATACAGCAGAAATGAGATGACATTTGTTTCTTTTGGGTAAGCAAGCATTATATTTTGTCTGGTTATTTTAGAGAGTAACTCTTTACAAATTGAAGTGGGTGAAAAAAAAGAAAATCTGTGATATTTACAGTGTAGCAACATCTTTAGGAATTAGCTTCATACATAAATAAATCTTGTAATAGTGAGGATAAAACTTCAGAATAACTCTTAGACTCAGGAAATATGAAACCATAATAATAATAATCACAATTATAATCATCTAAATAGTTGTAAATATACTACTAATAATAATAATACAGAACAGAAAAAGAACCAGTGTTGACCTTATCAATATTATTACAATTGTATAAGTGAATAGCAATGAGGCAATTTTTTTTCATTTCAAAACAGCAGGTTTTCAGTTCATCTTCCATTCTAAAATACAAAAATAAACAGTCCAAACCCTGCCCCCTCCCCCTGCCCCCCCACTTAGCACAATCACTCGAATCAGCCAAACTGCTGGATAAATTAGAAGTGATTTTTGATATCAAGCACAAGTGCTCTTCTGGCCTGACTTACTGCTGCCCTATGTTTACCGTCACTTTTTTTGGGGGGTGGGGAGACACATCAGTATAAATAGCGATGTTGCCTGTATTAATTATTACAGTGGCAGGCACTGGTTTGGAGTAGTGACAGGACCTAGATACATTGACATTGACATAGCAGTTTCCTGCCTTGCAGTCTTTTAAAGGACGTTGAGGTAGATTTCCAGCTACTTTTAAACCTGTTGTTACATAGAAATTACAGTTCTCATTTTTTTCCATTTCTGTTCTGTCGGGAGGCCATTATTTATTTGCAGTTATCCCTGATATTGCTTCACTGTGTCATTTCGTCCTTTTTTCATTTCAATCTTAGATTGGCATTCACTTATTCCTTACGCACGTTTTTCTTTCACGTAGACCAGATTACTCCGTCGTCGTCGTGGTCGCACACTGTTTCTCCTCGCACAAACACACACACACCGATAATATTGCACATCCCGACGGGTCATAATTCAAAACTCTACGAGGGGGGAAAACAAATCACACTTAAACAGTTATTGGTAACAAAAGGTATAAAAGTGAGAAAAAAAAAAAAAAAAATCTGTACAAAAAAGAAGAAAAAAAGGGAAGGATAATATACAACAACCCTTCTGATAAATGAAAATTAAGACATTTTACATGTTCTTATACAAAAAATGAAATATAATTAGCCTTCACTGTACACACATTATCTCTACACGCTATCGTAACACTACCGGTATATTTCTAAATACAGCTTGCTGTTAACTGTCGTTTCTTTTCGTTTGTACATAATATGTATTTTCTCTGTCTTGTTAAAACTCAAACTATGAATATTTACCACAGAGCACAAAAATTTGTTTCAATTCTTTAAACTGTACATTTGATTTTTTGTTAAAGTGTCTTAAATCTTAATTTATGTTAAGTATATCGTAGCTGAAAAATATGGCTCTTAAAGATTCAGTTTCAAATATCTTCTTCTTTTTTCATATCATAAAATAGTATAAATCATTTTAACAAATATGGTCAATATTCTCCCCAAATTTACAAATACACAAAAAACAGTGCATTCATTGAAATAGAAATAAAAAGGGGACAAAAAAAGAAGGAAACAAGTTGTTGCTAACAACACTAGAATCAAAAGGATTATTTCCTTGTCGATAAAGCAAGAGAGAAGTTATCAACGAGGGTATGAGAAACCCGACCTTTTTCTTCCTCGAGAAGAATATGTTTCGTTTCATTTTTTTTCGCTGGCTTAAGCAGATTGTGCAGGATTCTCGTCTCACAGAGTCTGAAGGCAATATCTAAATTTTAAAAGAATGTACACACGTTATGTAAAGCACTACCAGTAATACTAATGACAGACCGTCTGGTGCAAGGCACTGATAATCCTGCAAGCTGCATCTCAAAAAAACCAAAAACAATAATCACAAAATGCTCACAACTACCTTGGCCGCCTCATTTTCAGTCTTTGCAAAACCAAAAGATTTTATAAAACCTGGACGATTTCTATAGAAAATTCAACCTTTCGTAACTGATTTGTCTGAAAAACACAAATCTCAAATATCTGTGTATAAAGCATTTCATTTTTTTGCCAATCAGAGGGTGTTATATTCCAGCAGCTTCTTCTCATGTATTATTTAAAAGTATTAAATCACATAAATATGGCTACAATAAATGTCCTCTATAAAGCTACTTACACGGTTTGAAAGCGACTAAGAACGGTGAAAATTGAACTCTTTGTGAGAATGTCCTTCAAATCATGTTAAATCTGTTGGAATTTGTAACATGAAAACTAAATGTTTGACATTTTTATCTCATCTGAAAAACTAAACATTTGACATTTAGTCTGAAAAACTAAATATTTAAGATTTAGTTTGAAAACTAAATGTTTGAAAATTAGTCCGAACAATAACCTGTAAAGACGAACACCTCCACGACCTAACCACTTATTAAATAATTTATTGTAAACTGCATTGTTGAAATAAGTCAAATTGAGGGTTAACTTTATGAGCCAATGACTGAACTCGTTCACAACCTTATCAGTTCTTGATATCAATTTCTTAAAAGGTGACAGTTATGACTGGAGGACTCGCTACTCTAATCTCTATTATATTTTCTGTTTGCTTCAAGCTCATCCTAAAACCTCATCAATCTCTCAAACACAATGACAACACTATAAACTCCTTCCTGCTTTCTCCTAATACCCGTTTTTAAAATGGTGATCTACCACGAACTATAGATCATAATGTAGTATCTCATTTTATTATACACTTTCTGATATCAACTGCTGCTCATGCATGGACTTTCTTAACAGATCTCCTGTCGCTTAAAGACATATCACTGCCTTTTTTCAAACGGCTAACCATCCTCCAGGCTGTAATAGCCCGGGGTTTTGTTTTCACTGTTTTTTCATTTCACTGTTCTCCTTATATTTACTGCTGTCCATCTTTAGCTATTCTTCCCTTTCTCACTTATTCTCTTCTTTTCTCTATATTTTAGGTCACTCATGTTTGACGATCTATTTTTTTTTAGCTCTTCATGATTAACTAAAAAAGTGTTTTCAAACAATCGAGATCAGTACTGAGTGTTTCCTCCCTAAAACTCTTCTTTCTACTCTTTCTTTATCTTCCTCCTCATCCCCCCTCCTACACCTCACCTCACCTCACCTTCCTCATCCCCATCCTCCATAACATCCCACTCTCTAACTCTCCTGGTTTCAGTTACTGTTCCCTTCCTGACATGACATTCCTTCTTCCAGTCAGTTTTTCCCTCCGTAAGCCATTTTAAGACATTTCTTTCTTTTTTCGCTCCCAAGCAGGTCTTTTTTAACTATATGATACTGTTTACCTCACGTCCCTGTTCCATCTATAAATTTTGGCTTTCTTCGCATCTTTCCAGACATTCTTTCTCTCTTCCCTAACCACAAACAGTTCTTGCTGTTTTGACTGCCCCAGACCATTCTTAGGATAACTGTTCCTGCTTGGCTCAAAGCCACCAACCCCCTTTCCTTTCCTTCTCTTTTCAGTTCGTTATTTCAGTTCTTTAATTAAACCCTAACCCATTGTTCTTAATCTGACGTCTCACCGCCGTCTGAGCTCATACTCTCGTCCATATTTCCGTTGTTGCTAGAGCTCTCCGACTCCCATCCCAGGTCATAGTCGTCCACCTCTCCATCCGATAGGCTACTGCTGAAGCTGGGCCTTGGTTTCTCTTCTAAATTGTCCATGGGGACCCTCATGGTGGGGATTTCTGGTTCCTTTTCGGGGATCTTACGGTGACTCTTCATGTGGGCGCTGCGGCTCTTTATCTTGGGGAACTCCCTGCCGGAGACACCAAATATTGAAAGAGGAAACTAGTGTTAATACCTAACTAAAGAGTACTAGAAGCCCTTAGAAAGTCTGGTATAATTAACCAACCACGGCTATCGATTATCACAGTCGATAAGAATACAGCCTTCTGGCTTTTCATTTTCTTTATTTGTTTTTTTCAAAAGAAACCAATCTAGACCAAACGATTGAAACTTTGGCAGCCTTTGAATGGTGAATGAAAGATTCAGATGATAACTTTGTTAGCTAATAAATTTGACTATGTCTTTTAAATTATTCTGACAAATTTAAAGGTTGAGATACTTTGTCAGCCAATTAGATGGTTATCCACAACATTTTATTCTTATATAAACAAATCCAAAACTGATAGAAATATTAATAAACCCCCCCCCCCCCAAAAAAAAAACACCCTGAAGAAAATAATTTTTTTTTCAAACATTTTCCTTGTACCATACTTGTCCATGTACGCAAAAGTGATTCAAAGTCGGCTGAAACAGCATCTCTCACTTACTTGCCACAGATCTTACAAGGGTAGATGACATTATCATCATTAGACATATCATCTGATGAGGATGCACTTTCATTTCCAGAGGATTGCCTCTCCTCCTCCTCCTCTTCTTCATCTTCCTCCGAAGAATCTGATGCCGACGGGATTCTAGTTTTGGGCTTGGGGGGTGCTTTGTCACCTTTGTAGAGGCCCCCGTGGACTCTAATGTGTCCATTGAGCGCTTGTCTGGACTTGAATGACTGCAGGAAACAAAAATAATAATGAAGAATGAAGACCCTCCCAGTGGTTACTTGACTTGATGGATTATGCAGAACATGCTTTTCCAATAGTTTACTTATTATTGTGGTATATGTCTTAAAGCATGTTATATAACAGGAACTGCTACATGGGAACTAACTCTTCAAAAATTCTTCTGAATCATATTTAGGCGAAGGTTTTTAAACACAAAACTGTCAACAAGATCAGTATAATTGACCCAATTGCTATAGAAAAGAACCAATTTACTCCCTAGATATCGAAGCAGTTTTGTCAAATTTGTCAGAATTGGCTGACACATTAAGTCTGCCACCAGAACGGACGTCCCATTTTTACCAGTACCAAAATATTGCAACAATTTATGTCGCTACATCTATAGATGATCAGATAATGGTTGACCAGTTGTTAAGGTCAAGTGGTCAAATTGATAAACTGACTTCAGCTTACTGTTGGTATTTATTGGTCAGAAGGACATCACCTTTTAAATGGTACATGCCAGATGTTACCTATCTTGAGATATCATGTTTACAAGCTAGGGCATCAGATACACACACACATACATACACACACGCCAACTTGACTGCATAGGTTACTTGCCTGCCTATGGTACGTTACCAAAAATTGTGATAAAACAACTACAATGCAACAGTTCATCCAAACATATTGTGAGAGGGACTGAACAAATTCCTAGGAACAGAAAACAAAACAATTCAGTAGTTGACTACAGTCAGTATAGGTGACTACACAGTCAGTAGTTGACTACATCAATATCCTAACACTAATGTAATTGGCATATTTTCCGTTGTTGGGGTAAAGCTGTGGCACTGACGAAATCTTTCAACTTCATTAACAAGATTCAAGTCCCTTACGTTGACTAAAGTCTCTCAATTCAGACGAACATCCAGTCTGAGTAAAGTGTAAGTCATTTTTCAGTGGTGACTCGGGTCAAGGCAAGCCATTCAGGATGCCAACTGGAGTGGAGTCATGTTACAATAAAAAATGTGACTTGAGTTGACTTCAGTCATTGACTTGATTTGTTATAACGATGGATATATATCCACAGTTTGTAAGACTTGTCAAGATATTTACCTCAACTTTAAATTGATTTCAACCCAATTTGGATTGGCCAAGTTTCTACAGCATCTGATACTTACTGCTTGACAGTTTGGATAACTGCACAGAAAAGGACCATCACTTTTCCCAGAGCTTTTATCGGATGAGTTGGCTGGCTTGGACGCTACCGGTTTGCTGGGTGGATCGTTGTTGGTGATTCCTCCATATTTATCAGAACGATACTCTTTGAGGGGAATATAATCCAAGAACGTCTCGTCTGGAAATAAATCCTGAGGAGAAAAGATACCATTTGCTTCTTTACTGATAACATTTACGAATCCAAAATCACGCAAGGTGGTGAGTTTCAAATTCAGGAAAACAAATGGATATTGTTTCAACCGAGAAATGAAACAAGCTGTCATATCAGAAGATAAGCTTAATTGGTGTCGCCAATTTCAAACAAGTGTACTTTTTTCATTTTTTTTTTATTTTCTCCATCATGTGCTTCAAAAGTATAACCTTGCTAAAGTAGTCTGCATAGCTCTACAGACAAGGTCTAAAGAATTCTACTTAAACCGATTCCATTAAAAACAAAAGGCAACTATTTCAGCCCTTTGCAAAATCATTACAAGATGACCAAGTCAAAAGAGAATCATAAATATTCCCTTATTTCATTTCTCAACATCAAATATATTTGCTGTTAAGAAAAGTCTCCATCTCAACAAAACTTGAAGTAGATAATTTGTTACTCACACATTCCTGTCTTCTCAACTCTTCGTTGGGATTGAGACCGCTGTGGTGACAGAACTTCTGCATGTCCGCGTTGTAAGGATACAGCTTCTTCCAGAAATAGTAGTACTCAATGCAGTCTTTGGCTGACTTACTCGCAATCTATATTTGTAAACAAAATGTAAATTTTTGAGGAAACCAGAAATGGCGAATAACCGTTTATTTGTTTGGCTTTACGTGAAACTATCCTGCAAACTATCAAACCAAGAATTCTCATGCATAACAGTCTCACTCTGTATGAAGTTATCATGATTGTACTGAGAATTGTGGGACAAAAAATCCTAAACCCCCCCCCCCCCAAAAAAGTATAAGTATATAATGGACATAAGAACAAACAAGCAATTCCATCGC
>JAAAKB020259807.1:0-10198 GCA_010014835.2 Apostichopus leukothele
ATATATTTACATGTATGTAGAAAACAGGACGATATTGAGTTTTATTAATGTTTATTTCAACAAGTATAAATAAATATAAAAATATAATAATCTCTCAAACATACTAGATTCTGCAAATTGTATACGTATTGAACGATTAATTACTTTCAAGCGGATAGTAATCTGTCTTTTCTCAAGAGATATTTACCTTTAAGCGTTACTTGGAACTCTTCTTTTTTAGTATTTATGTTCTCTTGTTCAGAGACTGTAAACAGCCACAACTTGTTATTACTTGCTTATTTATATTTTCATATACGTGATCAATATATAATCACTGGTTTATAGATAATTAATCACAATGATTCGTGTAATAAAAAATAGTGAAAAAGAAAACGTTTCGATCAGTAGTTGATTTACGTCGTCCCCAATAACTTGTCAAATTGAACTTAATAGAAACTTAAAGCTACTTACGAGAATTTGAAAAAAAAAAAAAACAAATGAACTGTTCCGTTACTTTCGTAGGTATAAAGAGGCACTGTATAAATATAGACCTACCGCTTTAAATTGGCATCAAAAGCGATTGTGTTTTGCACACCATTCGGTATCGTGATTGATATGATGTCCAAATTAAAAAAAAATGAGTTTAATATATACTGACTATATGCATTAAATATGTAATGCATTGATCAAGATAGTTTTAAGTATGTGAGTGATATCCACGAGGTTTTTTTCCCTCGAAGATGTAGGCTTACTTTCAACACAATCCATTTGTAGCCTATAATATGTCAGTACTTCAGCAATAATCATGTGTAATGTTGTAACACCTGTTAAAAATATGTACTGTTCTATATACGTCACTAGATTAATGATTGTCAGGATCACATGACCACGGTCCTAATGTAGTATATCAGGTTGGGGAAATAATATTTTGCTTGTTGGTTAGTTTCTCGATTCTATATTTTTTTATTTCTATTTCCTAATCCCAGACTGTTATCTTGAGTGACTATTCTAAAATGATAGGCCATGTGGAAAAAAAAAATAAAGAGCATGTTGTTGAAACTGATATCAGCTTTTTCCCGAGATGTGACGTAATGATGACGTAATGACATTACAATTAACATGATTATAATTGACTATGTCGAGTTTTCCAAGGACTATATAGCCTACATTACTTTGTAAGGTCCTTTGCAAATGAAAGACGTCCTTTTGACAAATGCCATATTCTGTAACAATTCTGATCCATATTTCTTATATGCGGGATAGCCGCACATCATTTTACGACGATCCATAAAATGTAGCAACCTTATGCGGTACATGTGCTTGCACTAGTGCTAGTACCCTCAGTAATATTAATAAACATTTATAGCCTATGTTAATGATTTACGATTATTGTAACTTTTAAATGGATGACAGTTTTATCACAAATTACACAAAATGTTAAATGTTTCTAGCGATATATACATTTATACATATATATAGAAAGCACATGAAAAAGACATAAAAAACTGTATGTATTTCACTCAAAAGTAATGTATCAGCTATTTGACATTTTTCGCTTGACGTAGGTCTATATATAACGTATATAGTCTTATATATATATATGTAGGCTTTGGACTTCTATATAAAAGTGCAATTGATTGATGCAATATCCTAGCGATGGTGACGTAAATGAACTTCATTCATCACGTGTTGAGTTTACATTCTTCAAAGGTAAAAAACCAAGACAAACAAAGACACAAGTTAATGTTTTAATTGTTGAAATGCTATGATATGCTTTAGAAACAATATTCTTTTATAGCTGCTCGTGGTTGTATGTCGGTGCTGAATGATATAAAACCAACTATATGCCTATTATAGCTGACTACAAGTTCCACTATCATAGAAATAACACTGATTGCTCCATACAGCAAACGCTACAAAGAATGGTCTTCTCGCTTATAAAACGGTGCACTCGGCATGGTAACTATATATAGTCTAATCACGTAATGTTCACGACAAGCTTCTGCCAAGATGTGCATATACAAATTAAGACAAGGGTTTATCATCTTGTGAAATCGTTATTAATTCATCAATTGTTATAAATTTATCAATATACTATATGCTATAAGCTATATTGCAATTGCGTGATGGAAGATGACACGTGGAACAAACCTGGCTCTCGATGCTTCTGGTTGCACCTTACTGATATTCTGTCCAAACCATGTGAACTGTTAAATCCAAATAACATTCAGACATCAATGGATATTCTTCAATGTCACTCATAGATCAGTGTAGTTGAAATTGTTTTTAATAATAGCTACAAATCAGTTAGAGCGTTTATACAGAAAAGCTGCGTCTTACAAATAGTTCGCAAATGTATTATATTTCTCATTTGTAACTCTTTGCAAAGTTTTATATCTGCTAACATCAGGCTTGGATAATCAATCACTTTATCTTTTTCTTCGCTCAAGATGAGAGCGTTAATTGTGAATGGATAATTTATACACTATGCCGACAGACTTTTGTCAGACACTGGAAGTTTGTTAACATTAGTTTCATGAATATGCAACAGTTCCAGTCCAAGAATCTCCCAGTTGGGACAATTCTGTCTATACTGTATACTGTCATGTTCCGCTTTCAGAGCACTCGTACTGTCAGTATGAGCAGTATGAATATCATGTTTCTGTCAGATAAGGTTAGGAACTGTTTGTACTGTCTATACGAGCGCTTTGAAGCACGATATGGGAAGACAGTTTAGAGAGGTAATAGTATAAGGAACGTGTCCTCTACTGGCTGCCAACGATAAAAACAAACCGATTAATTTCGTAAATGTCCTCGAGTGTCAATAAATACATTTAAGTAAATAGGTTACTTGAAATAGCCGGATCATCCAGTGTTACACGATCAACGGTCAGTAGTTCTGATAAAATTGGTTTAAAACGTTGCGCCATTTAGTGTCCCTTAAAAAACTATTATTCGCCGTATGAGTCGTGACGTCACCCGTAATCACTGCTTGCAACCGTTCAGCAAAGCCGATGGACACATTTTACGCATTTCATTCACAAACCAATGTTTGTCAAGACTGTCATAAATCATTGCTTTTTGTTTTGACAGGTTTCCCTGCAGTCACATTGTTATGCATGAGGTATATTTTCTCCCACAGGATTTTTTTTATTTTTATTTTAAAGAATGAGCGAATTAAAAGTCTTGTTTATCGGAAAGTCAACAATGGATACAGGGTTGTTTGTAAACATTGCCTGCTGGTCCATTATTTCACGTTGTTTTGCACCGGTATTATATAACTTTATAGTTTGCGACGTCATAAGAGGCGTGAACATTACCTTATTTATACGACTGACTGAGAACGTTACGATTTTTAAAAGCCGCCTAGACAACTTTGCTTCTTCGACTAAAAAAAAAGATGTGAAGTTTTTGTAGACGGGTTGCTTATAAGTAGGTTAAATGGCAAATGCTTACAATTGACGGCAAAGGAACTAGAACAAAAATAACGTCATTCTTAACTTGATGTAGACAATCTAGAAGGCCACACAATAAATCTAATTAAATGATGAAAAACCCAAATATAATCTTTTAGGGAAATATTTTCTCTGCATCGTGTATTTTAGAATATCCGACAAGAAAACGTCCCAGTACCATTAATTTCATAATTTCTTATCTCCCCCTCCCCACTCTAACCCACCACACCCCCGTGAGGGGAACACGGCAAGAGCATGTCTTTAACACATGGATCACGATTTTCTTGTCATAAGGCATATCAATATGGCGCAATATATGATATCTCCTTCTACGAGGTATATAAAAGTACATGTAACTGAAGCTGTTGTAACTAGGCCATGTATGGTAAAATTGATAGCATTAGTACAAAAAATAAAAACAAAAAATTGAATTCATTTTAGTGACTAGATTAAGACATTATATAAGTTACACTTGATCCCCGATGTAATTAAGGCATGAACTAAATAGATTCTCGGAAATATGGAGGGAAAATTATTGGAATAAAAAAATTGCCTAAGAGTGGTTAAAAAAATTGGTTTGCCCAACTGTGATCAATTCTTTTCATCACGCTTTACATATGTAAAAACACACAAGATGACAACATCTCTTTTCGTATAGTGGTTTACGAGTATACCCACCACGTGTAAAAGATTCGACCTAAATTATGAAATAGCTTGACCGAGTAATATCTGTTATTGAAAGCTATGTTTTTTATGTCTCTATCGGCTCAATTTATCTTTCAGTTTGCTTTGGTGATCAGCTAGTTAATTTAAAGCATATGTCACCGAAAAAGAACAATATATCAAGCTTATACAGTCGAAAGCGAAATATAAAAACTTTTTTTACAATTTTTTAGTCGGTTTCCCATGATGTATCTTTGATCTTAGTTTTCTCACCTCATCTCATCCGAAGAAGCCTTTTTTTACGTCCGATCATTCGTTACATACATTTACGTGCGATATTTCTCTATTCGAGAGATCAATTTCCCGCTTTTTATCGAAGTATTTTTCTGAAATTCTCTCACAAACAAGTCTTTGCAGGAGAGCCCTTTGGTTCTATAGTGTTTTGAACTTCGAGTAACAAACAAATGCAAACCGCTGTAAAATAAAGTCTATACCGGTAAACAGTTACAAAACTATTTGTCCCATTTTGATAGATCTTTTGGCGATGAACGAAAAGATTGACAGGGAGTGTTTGTTACCAGGGTCATATCAAGGGTGTCACTCTAAAACAAAGGGGGGAAATAAGTATAACCGCACGCGGGGATGAAATAAAATTTGCAATATGTTCCAGGTGGCGGTTTAATGAGTTTAGTAATACAACTAATGCGGTTTGCTCTCAAGGTCAAAACGAAACGCAAGAAAGAATTCAAA
This sequence comes from Apostichopus leukothele, assembly GCA_010014835.2. Lineage (NCBI taxonomy): Eukaryota > Metazoa > Echinodermata > Holothuroidea > Aspidochirotida > Stichopodidae > Apostichopus > Apostichopus leukothele. Next base: position 4,848 of record JAAAKB020259807.1, read on the forward strand.
ATGATGAAAAATATTTTGCAAGTTCTTGTTTTTGTCTGACTATGCGTGTATGAAGATAAACCCTTTGTTTTACACAGACGTGTAATTTCAAAAGAAAAAGAAGAAAAAAATAATAGGAAGAAAAAAATTCTTCCGTGCGTGGCTTTGACCTTTCTTAATTTACACCTGGGGCTCAGATGCCAGTCAACATGTTAAAGATATCTAGATGTCAATCTTGGCTTATACTGGAATTCTTTTCATGAAATACGACGACAAAGTTTGGAGTTAAAAAATGCTCTTTTGTGATTTTCACATAGCAGACTATATCCCATGACAGAGCCACAGCATTCGATCTTACCATTCTCTCGTTTTGCTCTACAAAAACTTTTTGTGTAATAATCGGTGCATGTGTTTTGCGCAACGAAACCATGGCAAGCGAAATGGCACACTATTATTCCAGTCGGCCTGATTTTAAAGGTAATAGGTTGCTTGGGTGCAGAGACACATTTTGTGTAAACTATGTAAGTTGCCCTAAACGTTTTGGAATGGCTTTCAGATCTCAAAACAGCATTGATTGGTATTGCCACTGAATTAAACGGATACAATCATGCATGCTTGATAAACTTTTTTTGGCGTTCTAAGGTAGGCCTATATAGTAGACCCATACCACAATTAGAGCAGTGTTAATCCGTCTGAAAGGTTAACCATTTTCTGGAAAATACTCCCTAAATGGACCTACTGAAGATACTTTTGTGGTATTTCTTCAGCCATCTTTATCATTCTTGTTTATAATTGCATATGTTGACGTGGATGAAATAAACTATTGATGGTCTCAAAATCGTGAGGATTGAAGGTGATTTAAGGCATTTTAGAATTCCTGGATGAAACAGCCTTCTGCAGCGAGAGCTGGCAGGTGGGTTGGGGGAGTGTACTATACTTAACTTCCGCCTCTTGTAACTCCAAAACATGGTGGCAAACATTGAATGAACTGTGACAGCCTAATCCATCAGTTACCGTATTATATGATGGGTAGGGCAAGTGAGTTGCATTCGTCTATCTATACTCTCATCGGCCTTGCAAGGAAGTACATTATTTAGTGTGTAAGTCAATGGAGCAGGTATAATTGTGGTGCGACACCTATATGACCGTCATTCACGGCCTGTTCGTGTCTGTAATTCCATTTAAATAATACGTACGGGAACTACATTAAGCGGCTACCCACTGTTAAAACTCCCTCTGTATACGTAGTGCTATATGAATATAAAGTTAGGCAGCGAAACTGTTTGGTTTTTCGTACAATGGAAAGTAATGGAAATGATTCTCCCTATAGATAGTTTTTAGTTTTGGTCCTTCAGCATCGATTTTGTGACCAACATGCGGAACCATAAAAGTACATGTTATTCTTTCCCAGTCATAGTCGATTGTAAATGTGACAAACCTGTTCGCAAAGTGTCAATGTATGCCATCTCGTTTTTATCAGGGACGACTAAGTCGTCGAGTATAGATCGACACCTTAACGGGGTAGGAAATAATGTGGCAGATCATAAATATATTTATAGACTTGACATATCAGTCGTTTTGTTAATCCACTACACATTTATAACAGTTTACATGTATGTCCATATGGTAAACTCTAGAGGTACGAACGTCAAGATCGACATCATGCCGTAACCTGAAAATCGACTTGCTGACCTTAAAGTCTATACATTGTTCAAAATACCTGTACTTTCTGAAAGTTGCCATTATTCCATGTTGCTTTTTTTCTCCCCCCCCCCCCCTAAAATAACCCATTAAAATACAGTTCTCTACAATGTATACACTTGATTTTCCTCATACCTGCTGACGAAAGGAAAGTCCCCGAGCATTAACATATTTGGCGATATATGGTCATGCAAAGCATAGGGAAGGCGGACTACCGGTAACTAATTGGAGCACATGGAACAGTGGAAAATTGTGGCTAGGGCTGTATGGATGAAAAACAGCCCTGGGTGATATTGAACTGTGAAGTAAGTGATGGCAAAGGACGGTGATGTCTTGATGTCCCCTAAAGACTTTACTGAGAGGACAGCCCCACCAAGACCACCCAATGCTGTCATCTTTGAAAGAAGCAATTATTGATGTGCAATTGTCATGCATCTTTTCTGAACCCTAGGTATTTTATTTCTGTAGGATTCACTGCATATAGTGGCATCACAGTTCATTTTGATTTTCAAGTTTCACAGAATAGTGAATGTAAATAGGAAACCGGCTGAACATATTACCCCTGGTCAAAGGTCATTTAAGGTCAAACCAACAATTTTTGGTAATGCAGTATAGGCAAACTCCTTGAGTTAAGGCATTAAGGGTATTGAATTAGCCTTTTGTTTCATTGTCCAGATTTTCTTGTTTCAGGTCTGAGTGGACTAGTGAAAGTAGTTTGAAAAGAATGCATTTCACCTATAAAAAAAAAACATTTTCTTAGCATTTTCTTGTATTTTATTGTAGACAGGAAATTTGCAGTATTGTGGTTTTCAGATAGCTTACTATTTGTCAGGTAAAAGTTTTTTTAAAATGTCATGCACATCATTATCTTCTCTCCAGCTAATAATATACTTGACAAGATTCACAAACCTCACAGCTACTGCTTGGCTAATACTTTATCATAATTAGCATTGTTAATTATAACTAGCATGGAGATAGGATGGCTGTTGGAAGGATGAATCAATTCACAGCTTAGCAGAGCTTAACTTATTAGTATTAAGTGTTTACGTTTCTGTCGCATCCAGTGAAATTATGATTCCACATAATTGGATTTCAAATTAGATTGCTCAAAAACATGCAATCAATACATCTTACCTGCTTCAGTGCTGTGCATCTTTCATATGTCATACACAGCTTCCTTTTCACATTTAAAGCTGTAAAATGAGATCATTAATTATTCACTACTGCTTTAAATTCCAAGTTGTTTTGTTTGTCATTTCTTTAGATATCCCTTATTTTTAATTTAATTCAGGGAATAATTCAAATGTTGTTCAAATTTAGTGTATTAGTTTGAAGGCTCTGAATCGTGTATCTCATAAAATACTATTATTCCTGAGTTCAAAGTTGCTACACATCTTTGTACTAGTGTAGTAATTTGACCATTTCATATAGCATTTGTGATGCGAAACAGGATAAATTATTCCCTGTTATTGGCATCACACTTTACAAGTTTGTATTATACCCTGTTATTGGTGTCACACTTGACAAGTTTGTATTATTCCCTGTTATTGGCGTCACACTTTACAAGTTTGTATTATTCCCTGTTATTTGCGTCACACTTTACAAGTTTGTATTATTCTCTGCTATTGGCGTCACACTTTACAAGTTTGTATTATTCCCTGTTATTGGCGACACACTTTACAAGTTTGTTCTTTCTTTTCCCTTGACTGTTAAGTAATTTGTGAAAAATTCAAAATAAAAAGACAAGATAATGGCAGAGTAATGACAACAATTGTAAAGATCCTTTTCATTCAGAAACAAAAAAATTGTTACATTTGGCATCTTTATCTGGCAATTAAATTAATGTACAGATTCTTGGTTGAAACTAAATTGTAGTTACTGAAACATTGTCAGACACAAAGAGATCTGCAATAAGCTAGACAGTTTACACCAGTCAGTTTGTCCCTCTGGGCCTACCATATGTAGGCACAGAGTATGGAAGGCTACTGATGTATTATAAATTGTGTGGCCCTCAGATTGGCAGATAAAGTGTTAAAATCATTAAGTAATGGATTAAATAATGTGGATTAGAAGTCAGTATGAATTTATATAGCTGCAATACAGTCCTAGACAATGTACATAGACAGCATCCTCTTACCCAAAACAGAAATTTAGTTTAAAGATCGTGACTTGTATTTTATCCAATCATACATCTGTTCCTCGTACATTGACAGATCACATCTTCTTTCTGACACTGCAAATCTCCCATTTACGTCCACTTTGTTTATTGCATACATTTTCTATAGTACTGGCCGAAGATATAATGCTTTTAAAATATATTTCTTTTTTTTTGCAACTGTTTCATTAAGATCTCCCATTTTGAAATTATATCAAAGCAATTTGATATTTCATCTCCATTTCCTTTCAACAACGTGAAGTAAACTTCAAAATATCACATTTATCATTCTGCAGGGTAACCTATCCTGCACTGCTTTTATTCCACCAAAACATGTTCTGTTTGCTACACTCTCCAATATCACTGCATTATTTTGATTTTCATGTTTTATTTTGTTCATTTTAATATTTGAGACTCATATTCTGCTTTTTTTGCTGAATGATGTACAAATTGGTTCTGCATCTATTGTGTATGATACCATTGTTTCTATGCTTAATATCAGAAGATGACAAATTTATGCTAGATGCTGCTGAAAAATAATGAAATACTGGGTACAGTGAGGTTTGCAGGAAAAGCGTGGAGATGAGAATACTAATGAACCCAATTTGCATTTAGATGAGGTATTATAAGGAAGAGCTAATTCTATAGAAATAAATTAAACTGACAAGCTTTACTTTGGTTTTTACTTTCTTCAGGACAAATTTCCCAAAACCTACAATGTATGTCTAAGTATACTTGGTTTAGTCCTATGAGTAATGACAGACTTTTCTGATCTGTACAGGTGTAGTTGCTGCTAATAGAAGTTACCATTCATAGGTCACTGATGTTATGGTACTAGTGTGATTTATAACTAAATGGGAAGACACTGAGGATCTATTTGTTCATATGTTCTGTATTATATTCATGATAATATTGCTATTATAGCCAGAAATTAATGGTTGTCATTGTTAGTGGGAGTATGCTCTTTGCAAAGTGGAATCTCTGTCAAGCCAGGCTTATTGAGATATTTTCTGTTTGGTTGTTATAAACTGGATCATGTTAGTTTCATGCAATTCATAATCTGTATTTTGTGGTTAATAAAGATGTGTATACTTGATGGATCTACTGGACAGTTATGCCATTGATACTAATGTTGGATACACCTCATTATTTTCTCGTCTACAGGTTATGCGATCATGCAGGGTCTTGTTTTCGTTCTAAGCTACCTATTCACCGGTGGTGTTGTCTTGCCTTTCATTCATTTTACTTCAAGGGTTCTTCATGTCTTCATCAACACAGTCATGTAAGTTTTTCTCTCTTGTTTTTTTTCTCTCTTTGCAAATCTCTCTCTTTTCTATCTCTTTCCAATTTTGTGGAGAAAAAGTATACATCAGTTTTGTTTTGATATTGATGTATGTCATATCTCTTAGATTTATCTTTATGTGATGCTGTGCAGGATGTCCATCCAATTAGTACCTTTCTTTAGATTTATCTTTATGTGATGCTGTCCAGTATGTCCATCCAATTAGTACATTTC
>JAAAKB020259816.1:0-10197 GCA_010014835.2 Apostichopus leukothele
AAATAAAACTGTTAGCAAACTGCTTATCCACTAGAGAGCCTGTGTAGGAGAATGTGTAAAAGTAAGTTGGCCTGACGATTCGATCCTAGCAGGATCTTCTTCAGAGGCTAAATCTATCTGTGACTATACAACGTCAGGCCAACTTAGTTTTACATATTCTATTACACAGGCTCTCTAGTGGATAAGCAGTTTGCTAAAAGTTTTAATTTATTTTGATGGGAACAAGATAACAGTGTTGTAGTTGTAACAGTGCCACCTTACCGTGTAACGAACACAACGTAGTAATTACTGATGCACGTTTGTGGGACATGGGACGGGTATGAGTATCGGGTGGGGACAAAGAGTCCCCCATGAACAGGTAAGGTGATACTGTGACTATACAACTGAACGACTCGACATATATAAACTTATTATAACTTTGTAAACAAGGGCAGTTAGTAGACCACACGGAATGCAGTACGCGGTGCTAGTCAAAAATTAAACCTATTGTTTTAGTACTCACTTTACCTTACCATTGTACTACCATGTATACTTTCGTGCCTTTTCCTACCGTCAAATGTTTAAAATATTTGGAGGTACTAGTTGACAAGAAGTTGATGAGAAAATGATTGCAATATGATTAACGAAGGCTGTTTACTTCATTATAGTTTTAATTATAGCAAAATCTTTGTGCAATGTTATGACTTTCATGAATCACTACTTTTGTTAAAATGAAACCGCTCCTGCGAGTTGTTTTTTTTAAACGCATATTATTGTCAAATAAAAACACACAATTTTATTTACATGATATTGACATCTTGGCAATATACTCTCTCGAAGGCCGGTTCATACCATGAACAAGAGCCACAGCTGCATTTGTTCTTATTTGCTCGTAATTGTTTTGTTGCCTTAAGGGCGAAAAAGTAGCTTTCGGAGATAAATAAATATGTGCTCATCAACCAAGTATTACTTGCTATCTACATTTCATATTCAGTTACAAACAAGTGAGTAACGAATCTAAGTGAAGCTGAACCCGCAGAGTCATACCACATGTACATGATGACCAATTTAAATATATATAAAATAAATAAATTGCTATGTTTCTTACATCATTTGACATTGTGTAGTTTGGATATAAGGAGTTCCTAATGCCACTGAACCATCGTGATACAATTTGATGGTACCCCTGTCCGCCGTGACTACCTGCATTCCGTCCAATCTCACACTGTGAATTAAATGAAAAGCAACATTTTCAATACGAGGAATCAAATTATATAATTTCCCGCTGAAATCATTGAAAGTTATCTTTATGTCAACATATAACAAAAACATCTTCCTGGTGATAAGATCGCTCATATTCTTTATCCATGTTATGATGTGAATGAAATTATTAATAGCAGCTTTTGTTTTGCATTCATGTTTGTGTATATTGCTTTTACTTTTCATTTCCCTTTCACTTTTACAGCCGTTTACAAAAACATTTATTAAATTGTCTTACTCTTCTTCTCGTTGCCTCTTTCCTTCCTCTCGAAACTTTCTCTTCTTCCACATATTTTTTCTTACTACTTATCATATGTATTTCTATTATCTTTTGTTTGTTTTACTCTAAAGATCATTATTGAAATATCACTTGAGTAAGCAGCTTGCGCACATTGATTTTCCACGCCAATCGTAGTCAGAAATATACTAATCGTGATTATTTCTATAATTTCCTTTCATTACATATTTGTTTGAGTTACTTACGCGTATGTGAGAACTATGGATGGTGTCCAAATTTCATCGAAGTAAACAACAACGTTCTTAGAGCCTTCGAATTCATTGGGATCCCAAGTTAGTCGTTCGTCTTTCCAAATCTATAGACATGAGATAAATGCATGATTGTGCGCAGGGGGCATAGTCCGAATCTTACAGCCTCCCTCCCCTTAAAGAAATACATAAAAATGAATACTGGAAAGCTGTAGGAGATGTTCATGGGTGACACTTATTAGGGTTTTAACCTGTATCTATTACGAGGTGTATACAACACTCCTTTTACGAATAAAAGAGACTGGTGCAGGTTGTTTTTTTCTTTTCTAAAAATTAATTATTATGATAGCTAACTTTCATTTTGCATATACATTTAGCATACCGTAATTTACTACCAGTGTTCGATAAAACTTTATTATTTTTCCAAATTACTGTAACCTCATTTTAATGGTCGGTATCTTCCAACATTAGTGAAAACTAAATTTACAGTAACCACTTGTATGCGTGTAACATTTGAAAATTAAAGATCCATTTGGCCCTTTGAAATTTGTCTTCGTTCTCAAAAAAAAAGAAGAGTGATATAAGGCTACTGTACTTCAGAGTGAATTGAATAACAGCACTCGTGAATAGTCTTTCTTTATCAGCTATTAATTAAACTTTCATTAATATCATTGAATTAAAATTAAATTTCATGCAATTAATCGAAATTTACGGTCAACATAACCTGCCGACTATATTAAAGTCCTTTTGAGTATATTAAGTAAACTCATCAATCTCATCACTATGTTATTTATTCCTGCGTAGATAGTAATTTCATGATAAGTGAACATATCTTGATTAAATGGAAATAAATAAAACAGTGGTGATATTACTGTATTTCAGAGTGAATTAAGCCACAAGACTCGGGAATAGTCTATTTTATATCAGCTATATTATTTTAACTTTCAATAATATATTTTTTATTAAATTAACTTTCATAAAATTATTCGAGTTTAGCGTAACATAAATTGGCGACGATATTATTGTACTTTTGAGTAGACAAAATCGCATCACTATTTGTGTGTGTGCTTAGATAGTAATTTCATGATAACTGAGCATTTCTTGATTAATTGGAAATAAATGAACTATAAAGTTAATGAATTAAATTTACACATATACACAATCTTATACACTTGAAATTAAACTCTTTATAGGAATTATAATAGACCGCGCATTAAGTATCTTCAAAGGATCATGTTAGACAATACACAACAACTTGTATTCAATTTGCACGTACATGTCAGACTTATAATTAGACTAACGTATTTTATAAAATTTCTCTCTGATAAAGTTCGACCACTTCTATTTATCAAGTACTGTGGAAAGTATAACTTTACCGAGATGCTAAGTTGATGAAGTACTTCGTAATTTGTGATCAATTCACGGTAAATGTCTGTAATTACCGGAAGTTAACGTAACTGTTCTGAAGAGATATCAATCAAAGACTGGTATATTTAAACCACAGACTTACATCGAGTTCCGTGCTATAGATACGTAGAATTGTAATTAATTTGAATGTATTTTTTATAATGAATTTTTATTATTATTAACATGCAACAAAAACATTTACCAACGTTATCCAGGAGGCTGTGGTTATCGTCTGGTCCTTTTCATTCTGTAAGTAACAAAATGTAATTACACCATCGACTGAATTTCACAAAAAATGTTCAAAACAATAATAATAAAAAAAAATTACCGCGTTACTATTTATATCTTGATTTTAAATGATTTTTAAATACTTAAGTTCACCAAAAAAATATGATTTAAATGTTAAAATTTAACGAGCACTTAATAAAAACGATATCATTTATATCTAAAAACTGATTTTGATATATTACATAAATGTTTGGTACAAGAAAATTAAAAAATCTACCATTCATTACTTGCAACTTAGATTTCAAAGGTTTGCAACGAAACGATTTACAGAATTAACAATACCTATCATTTGTAATTTGATTTTCAAATAATTGACAAGTTACATCATACTTTATAAATTATTAATAATAACTAGCTTATGTTTACAATAAATCTGACATTTTCAATCAGTGAGCATAGAGGTAAAGCATCCTATTATTTATAATAATTCGTTCATTTCTTAATATTTGTAAATCTGGAAGAATAGAAATAAATGGAAGAAGAATAAGTTTGTTTTTAAGTTTCAATGCTGTTTTGAGTACTCACTTACCAAGTCTACCATTGCGTAAATTTGCACCGATAATGTTACATGTACAGGATCGCTGGCATTTAGGACTGGTCTTTCTCTGGGAGAATATCCCGGCTGGTTCAAGACATGTTCTCGAATTCTTCCCTCTGCATTTTTCCTAGCAAAAGCTTTTTTTTGGATGTAAGATTTTAAGCAAAAATATTTGTGGCAAATTCGGAACATGTATAAATATATATATATAATAAAATAAGATATGTGAAATTATGAAATTCAACGATGAAATACTTCACTAACATATTTAAACTGTTATTAATCCTCACAGCAATAAATATAAAAATAGACAAAAGTTTTGCAAATTGTAACGATTTAGCAATGAATATGGTATTGTAATATGAACAATTGTCTCTACAATTCGAAGACAGAAAATTTCTTTCATTAATGTAACTAATATTGTTAATCATATCCAAGTTGTGTCATCACCCGATAATAAAATATTAAGAGATGATGAAACCAAAATAAATATTTTGATCGGTCTGGAAGGTTTACAAATGCTTGGTGACATTTATAATAACCCTAAGTAACGCCAAAAAAAGAAATATTTCATCTTTACAGGAACAACATTCTATTCCTATTCAATCAATTTAGTAACGTAATTGCAAAATCGGTCATTTTATCCAAATGTCCGTTTGAAATATAAATAAAATATTAAAGTAATTATAACAATAATGACTAATCCAAAAGCAAAAATATAACTGTGAATCCTTTGTACATTTTCACTCTTTCGTGTACTGGATTCTCATTCGTGTCCTGTTAGTCTATTAAGAATTGTTATTTCTTTTAGACAGTTATTTAGCTTTTCTTCGTCACTCGATAATCATATTACAGCAGCCTCACGTAATATCTGTGAAGATTCACGACATTTGCAAAAAACTCACCAGGTGTTGCGATGATGAGCAAAAAAACGTACAACTCCATATCCCGCAGATGAAATATATAGCAAATAGACAAATTGAAGTCGACCAGCGGTAGATATCACCAGTAAATGAAGATAACTTGAAAATATGACACATTTACCGTTTTTTCACTCTTGTTGGAATTTTCTGATTTCTAAGTATGACTGACGAATGATACCTTGCTACCTTCCAATAGTCTAGAGAACTTCTCACTTGAAGTAAGCAAACACAGTTTGAGATGGTAATTTCCTGCGGTAAACATATCATGTAGCCATATGTTTGCTAATAACGAGAAAACGGGTCGATATCTGAAAATGGTTAAGCAACCAGATAATTAAATGGTTGCTTAACAATTTTCAGATATCGATCCTTTTTCTCGTTATTAGCAAACGTTTCGCTTATGTTTTTCATCTTTTCACTCGTTCGTGTCTTTTGAAACACCACTCCTCTAGTTATTAAATCCACTACTTTATTAAATAGTCCAACCATTAGAACCTTGTTCGTGTGAGATGTTATAAAAAGAGCTTTCAGTTTTGATTTGGACCTACACTTTGATGGGCTTTTAGTAAAGAGTAGAATTGACAATGTTTATCCTACAAGTTTTATGCAGTAGAAACGATTATTATTATTTACAATAACCTATGCTTAAATGGACACTGATTGATAGGAGCAAAAACGCCAAAAATATCATTCTCGTAAACGAAGCAAATTATTCCAAATCCTTGAGTGTTAGTAGAATTATAACTTTTATAGCCCTTGTAACAAAAGATTGTGTTAAGGGACGATATTTTTAATGTTGTTCAATTGTGGTTAGAACACTTGATTGCAATTAAATAATTACTCACATTACTTGTACTGCCCCACCCGATACACACAGAGATTACAGTAACTACTATAAATCTTAAAATTTTTGAACCACAGTAAAAACTGGATCGTGCTATAAATCGGTAGCGTGTGCTATTAAGATTACAGAAAGAACTAAGGATATGTGTAATTCCAACAAATCCAGTTGTTTGGTAAGCTGTGATTAAAGCATTTCATAACAATACAAAATGATTTCAATTTATTGTAGGATTCCTTAAATATGTAAGTGAAGAACAATGAAAAATGAATTCAATTAATTTTCTTAAAGAAAGGAGACCGCTGTACCCTATATTAGCTATGAATGAATTATTTAACTGCGTTTCAATGTGGAATTAAAATCACAACTTTGTAACCAATATTATTTTGGACCAATAAAACACAATGTAGAAGACTAACGTTAAATAAACTGTTAACAAAATATGTTACTAAGTTTGTTCCCGGCAAATATCAAAATTCTATATTTTGTATCTAGTACTACAATGAAACCAAATAATTAAAAAAAACAAATATATACATAGATTAGTCATCTCCAAACGGTGATGCGAACTCTGCCAAAGTGACAACAAGTACAACACCAAAAGCGATTAAAAAGCAAAGCAGAACAATCCTGTCCATTACCAAACCATCTGTGCGAGATTCAAGTTTTACATGCAAAGAAAAAAATCGAAATAAACGATCATAAACGATTAGGCAGAAACCCAAAGTGAAAAGGTGGCAATAAATTGACGCACAGACAATTTTTATTTCTAACTGTGTCATTGTTTTCAATTATTTAAACGTAATCACATCATGAATGTGTCAATGACATTAAAAGAGCTGGCGTTTAACATTTTGAATATGCTTTCAATAGTACAATTTAATCACCTTCTTCTTAATAATACATTGAAAGCGTCTGTTGACGATGTGTTACTTTAAAACATATTAAGAACCATGGACGGTTTACTTGAATTGATACGAAGCCAATGTGCTAGAAATGTGGGTGTAAGATTTTATTTATGGAGAGTTTTACTAATCTATGAAAATTACTTTGTAAATAACTAAATAATTTAAGAACGAGCATTACGATTTTCGAGCATCTTAGTAGATATTTTAGAAACCAGCAGTCTATAGCATATGAAATGTAGCATATTCATGGTGTTATTTAGCCTAACCGACAGTTCGTTAGTATGGACACTGACAATGCTTACTACAAAAGGGAAAATGAGGTATTATCTAACAAATGCTTAGCAGATATTTTAGAAACTAGCAATCTATAGCAAATGTCATGTAGCATGTTCATGGTGTTATTTAGCCTAACCGACAGGTCGTTAGTATGGACACGGACAATGTTTAATACAAAGTGGAAAATGAGGTATTATCTTTTGCTTGCATTATGTGGCATATATTTGATGGTAATACGTTGCGAAGGTAACCTACTTACAAGATATAAGAATGCATAAACGTGCAACTTTAATTCTACATTCAATGAACCATTTAAGCTGAGCACTGGTCTGTCTCCGACAGAATAGTCAGACTGCTGTAATAAATATCTTCAAATCCGTCCTTGCATCGATTGGGTTTTCTTGCTAACATTACATTGAAAACAGTACATTTTAAGAAATTTAGTATCACACATACACTAGAGTTAACCTGTTGCAGTATTTACCTGTTATAAATGTTTCTTTCCTTCATACAATACGTGAAACATCCATACTGTAGCTTTCTGGCTAAAGTCTACATGACATTGTTCATTCATATCTATCCATTCAGTCATTTGTTCATCCATCTATCTATCCATACTACATTACTTTATTCTTCGCTCTTAGTATCCATGCATTCTCCTAGTACTTCTTCCCTTCATTCTTTAAATCAGGTGATGTCTGTTCGAGGATGCTGCTCTCTGCTGTGCTTGTCATTTTATTTTGAGACATTTTATTATGGCATTGTACGCGACATGCATGAAGAATTGGCTAACGTTAACTACCAAATATCACCTAGTTGATTGAGAACCCGAGGCTCACCTCAATTACCAAACATCTAGTTTACTGAGCACCCTATTTTAAAGTCATAACTGGAGTGTTCAACCATGCACCAATGATATTTGGGTACTCAAGGGGTTTTCTTTACCGTCCAAACCTTGCAAAATTGATATACTATAAACGTACTCAGTGAGTTGCCCCCTACCAAAGTTACTGACAAACACCACCAACCTCTCTCTAACCGGATAACTTCACTTGGAAGGAATTTGATAGTTTTCATTAACTAGAAAACATTTTCTTGCTCACTGCTACAATTCTAATTATATCATTCGAAAATTGAAACTATAATCGACTCGACAACACAAATAAGACACATAAGACAAAGACAAATAACAATAACAAAATAACAATAACAAAATAACAATAAGAAAATAACAATAAGACAAATAACACAACTAAATCAATTATTATACACAAAAGCTTTACCATCTCACCCACGAGAGCTCAACTGTTTAACAATACCGTTAAACTTTAAACCTGGAATAGTTGTTATTTCTTTCTTTGAAGGTTGCATTAGTAAGTTTGTTGTTGTCGTTGTTATGTGTCAGTTACAGTCTTACAGATTGAGAAAATAAAAGCACAACTAACAACTTACACGAAGGTAATACGTAGATATATCGTTGAAGATAAGCCAAAATGTTCATGCCATCGAATAATTTTAATAAAACGATTCTTCAGTAACCTATGTCCGACAATACTTAATTACTTTTTTTTAGGCGAAACTGAGTTTTATTTGATGTAGTATGTTGCCCTTTTCCTGACTTCTTTCCTCTATGGTGGCCATCTTATTAGGTTTTTTAGCTGCACACACATTATACCTATTACATTGGCTCAAGAATGTATACACGGAAACGTCTAAAGTGATGGTTATAATTATTATTGACCCACTTGATTGACAGCCTTACTAATTACAGGGTAAAATAACAATTGAGTCCTCAAACAGACTACGTTTCCAATATTCCTTAACATCAAGTCAAAAGGAACTAATTATGGACTCTATTCTGTTGATTTTGCAGACATTTCCGTTGTATGCTTAGGCTGTTTAAGAAAAAGAATATAATCAGTTATTTAACACTGACAAAATTAACTTTAGATATTGTTTCACAAAAATAGGTAATCAATCTTTCAATTTATATTTTTAATTTATGGACAAATACGCTTGGGATGCTGATTCAGTTTTCTAACGTTTAATTTACCCCCCCCCCCCCAAAAATAAAACGTTTTAAGAAAAATTGAAAGCTGAAAATAAAAGTAAATGGTAATGAAATATCGTAACCTTTTTTTAAGGATCAGATATATTGTAACTTTACTTTTTTTAAATCTGATTATACACTTTATTTATACTATCACTTAAACGGGAATAATTTGCAACATCGAAGCACGTTTCATTGTTTACTGTGATTTATCGATGTGATCAACCAGATGATATAACTGTTTCATACAGGGCATATCAAATATCATATATAATATATTTTTTTAACAATGATTCTTACACTTATCAAGGGACCATATAATCATACGAACATACTTATAACGTAACAATTACTAGGTATTTACTTGGCTGTGAAAAATCTGTAATTGTGTCAGGCCTTGTCACATTTTGACAAGTTTTCACTAACTTCTAATATGTAACGTCTCTAAACAGAGGTTTCAACAACTTTCTTCTGTTCGTCCAAGATCTTGCTTAGAGAGCATTATCACAAATACAGTGACAGCAAAGATGAACAAAATCAGGAACAATATATCCATTACCAAGGCAACCGTGCGCGCTTCCAGTTGCACCTGTAATGGTAACATGAAAAAAAAAACAATCACTCGTTTATCTGGTTATGAGGAGTTGTTTGCACCAAATGGTCAAATACATCGGCAGGCATATCAATCTAATTAACAAAAGGGTAATGTATTGCACTGAATAATATAATATTATATGTTACATGAATTCATCATCGAATCATGTTACCTACATATTATTAAAACAGAGTCAGCATTTCTACTAATCTGTCAGATGCTCTTACCTTCTCACTAGCTGATAACTTCTCTCTATGCCTTCCTGGCGACGGCGGTGGAGAAGGCGTTGGTGGCAAAGGTGCTTCGTGGTTCTTTTTTGGTGTTCCTTCCGTAGTTGACATGGTAATAACTTCATCCTTCTTATTGAAAAGTGGTTGTGGTTTTACGACAATGAGTACGCTATGAACTCTGTCTCGGTAAGTTGGCATGCAGAACATTTTAGGCAGTATCTCTAGCAGGATGTTCCTACACAATGATACTCCAGGACCCACAACCGACTGTCTCCATAAGCTATGGCAATGTCAGCCAAAGAGAAAGGAACAGCGAGACAGGCAAGAATAAAGGTTGCAGTCAGATAAGTGCCGATAATCGGAGGCGTCTTGCTAGATATTGGCAATGTATCCACGATGAGCAACTGGAATACAGT
>JAAAKB020259827.1:0-10197 GCA_010014835.2 Apostichopus leukothele
TTATAATTGTTATGTTTACTCTTATTGTATATTGTGTACATATCTTTCACTTTCTTTTGTACAGCGCGGCGAGACTTTATTGTAAGTTGCGCTATATAAGAACTGTTTATTCTTATTATTAATATAAATATGACAAATGGTATATGATTTCTCATGAATATTCATGAATCTTATAGACGTTATATATATCATATGACACCAATGATCGTCATGACAGATTGTACAACCTCGCACGCTCCACAGTTCAGGAGACAGAATGTCCACTGTTGCGCACGCAGCTGAAGTTTGGAGATTTTTTTTTTCATTAATCAGAGGCGAAATAAGTCATGGTCGAACTAACGTTTAGAATATCAAGCGTGAAAAACTGGCTTTGATGTGTTCCCTTTTACAAGAACGAAACGACCAATTCAACATTTCTTATTCGTCCGTGAAATGTAACGAGGGATCGCGGAAGCCTGTCATAATACTTTTACTGTGTTTAAAATTACAGCTGCAGTCTATTTTCTTAACTTATATAATTTTTAGCCAACAAATCTTCGTCTTCTTCAAATGCATGATTGTACTTTGATTAGAATAAGGCAACTCTCTAATTGATTGAAAGAAAGGATCGCTAATTATTACGGGAGTGAATAGTCAATCCGTCAATTCCAATTGGCAGTGCAAATTTTGTGGTCCGGACACTTTTCATTGCATAAGTAAATGAATGACAAAAAAATTGGAATTTTCAAATCGTATGGAATTTTACAACACGATGCAACAGTGACTATGGTTTTATTGTTCTTACCAGCTCTGAATCAATGACATTTTTCTCATTTTCTCCCCATAAAATTCAAACGTCACACACATGTGACGTATGTGTAATGTACAAACACGATTTGTGTGTATATTAACAATACAGTGATAGGTTTGGTGACTCATTTGATAGGAATAATTCATAATTGGTCCTTGATGCAAAACGTAAACTAACACAATCCATCAATTTCCTTTCACACATCCATACAAAACATCCATTTATGGTTAACAAACGCCCGTTAATTAAGTACTTTACTTACACCAGGTGTCGATACAGACTCAACTAGGGTAAAATATTAGAAATTCTTTAATTTACTGGTCCGTGAAGGTCGTTGACTCTGTAAAGAATTTGTTCCAGTATGTATAGTGAAGTTGCTCTGAAGGAAGAAACATTAAACACAGTGTTTTATACCTTTGCCAAAATCTGTAGGTCATCCTTTTCGAAATCTTGGTCATATGTCTTCATTCTTTCATCGAAGCCGTCGATGAGTATGTATCCATATATACATAGAGAGAGAGAGAGGGGGGGGGGGGGGGATAGGGATATAGCTATTAAAACAAATGAAAACCTTTACGGATTTAATTTATCCTATATTGAGTAATTATATTTGAACATAGACCAGACTTTTAATTGCGGACTGCACCTACGTAACAATCAGTGGAAGAATGTTACTCATAGTATTGTTATAGTTGGTCTAATCTTTGATATGACAATAGGAAATGCGAAACAATGAACAAATAACAGTGACAGTTCAGAATATGTTTAACAGTTTAGCTTTTGAACGTAAGGTAAGGTAATGCAAATAAGGAAGAAACAAACAAATAGGATACAACAAACAGTGCTGAGTAGAGTACGTTATTATATAGCTTGGTTTCTGTTAGGTTGATTCTGTGAAATACTCCGTAACCTACTTTAGCATTGACACAGTACAGAAAAAACCAACCACTCATATGCATAGTGTAATAGACCGAGGTTAGACCTAGGTTGAACATGGAAACCGTACAGAACACAACTAACCATTCATGATATGTATGGTGTAATAAACCTATATTAGACGTAGATTGAACATTGAGACCGTACAGAACACAACTAACCATTCATATGTATAGTGTAATATACCGAGGTTATATATACGTAGATTGAACATTGAGACCGTACAGAACACAACTAACCACTCATATGGATAGTGTAATAGACCGAGGTTAGACCTAGGTTGATTATGGAAACCGTATACAGGAACACAACTAACCATTCATATGCATTGTGTAATAGACCGAGGTAATTATACGTAGATTGAACATTTAGACCGTGCAGAAAACAGCCAACCACTTTTATGCGTAGTTTCATAGATCGAAGCTAGATCTAGGTTGAACATTGAGACCGTACAGAACACACGTGTGTTGGTACCAACCGATCATATATATATATAGTGTCATAAACCTGACTTAGACATAGTTTGATAATTGAGATCGTGCAGAACACAACTTACCACTTACTATGCATAGTGTCATAGATCTAGGTAACACATGTGTTGGGAATTGAGACCGTACATAAACAAAACCAACCACTCATATGCATAGTGTCATAGACCTATATTAGACTTAGATTGAACATTGAGACCGCATAGAACACAACCAACCACACCACTCATATGCATTATGTCATAGACCTAGGCTAGACCTAGGTTGAGCATTGAGACTGTACAGTACAAAACCAACTATGCATATAGTGTCATAGACATAAGCTAGACCTAGGTTGATCATTGAGATTGTACAGAACAAACCAACCACTTACTATGCATAGGGTCATTGATCTAGTTGATATATATAGATCTATGTTGAGAATTGAGACCGTACAGAACAAAACCACCACACCACTCATATGATGTCATAGACCTAAGCTAGACCTAGGTTGAGCATTGAGACCACAACCACCCTTATACATAGCGTTATATACCTAGGTTAGACATAGGTTGAGCATTGAGACCGCACGGAACACAACAAACCACACCACTCATATGCGGCATATTGTCTCAGAGACCTAAGCTTGGCCTAGGTTGAGCATTGAGACCACAACCACTCGTATACATAGCGTTATATACCTAGGTTAGACATAGGTTGAGCATTGAGACCGTAGAGAACACAACCAACCACTCATATGACCTAGGTTGAATGATCCGTATGGAATAAACAGACTACCCTTTCTTTTACTAAAAAGAATTTAAAATATCGTTTACTACTAACATCGGGACGACAAGTTTTTGGAAACTTCTAACACTACACTGACATCCTGTGTACACAAATATTGCTTGGCCTGTAATAATTTAAAGTGCAAGGTTACTTCGGTGCAGAAATGCGAGATCTTTTTTTGGACTCAAATAACTGAATAAATAGTGAAAGGTTTCGACCTTAGTTCATCCAAACAAACATATATTGACATTTTAGAGCAGTCAGGAATCAGATGTTGACATAGCTTCAAGAATCACTTTTACAGGTAAATAATGATTAAAATAGCAAATACATCATTTACATCACAATAATACAAATTTTGCGAAATAAACGATATAATAAGAGGAAATTCAGTCGACACAATTACAATATTTAACTACATAATACTACTTTTTGTTTGGAAACGAAAATCCCAAATGTGGGTTTCTTTTCATACTTTTTTCGTATAAAAAGTCCTCTGAGGAAATGTATCGTAAAATTTGAAAGCAAAAAATGTCTATACGATATCGAAGTAGATATAGCCTCCATGACAATTTGGAGGTTACGTGTACTCTTCAAACGCATTTGTACTTCACAACTAAATATAAATTTCTTGCATACCTAGTCTGTTCATGTAAATATGAAGCACTTTCTATTGTCTCTTTGCACTATTTTGGGATTTCGTTTTTTTAACATACCCTCACATTGATTTTGAATGACGTGCATTAGTACTTATTCCATTTCGAAGGGGCACGTGATACCCCACTTGCCATGATCACATGATTACAGTCTCAATGTAAGGGGAGTGGGGTTGAGATTGTATCAAAATGATTGGCTTTCAAACATACGCACTATCTTGGGTGGCTTTCCTTGTACTAAGAGAGCCGGCTTAGCGCTTACAATGTCATGACGGACAATGCTCACCACTACGTAAAACTTTACATTGCACCGTACTGCACTGTATTGCACTGTATTGCATTACACTGCATTGAATAACGCTACATTACGTATATTACGCTACATTACATACATTACGCTACATTTCATGCATTACGCTACATTAAATACATTACACTACATTGTGGTAAATTGTGGTAAAGCTTTGAAATTCAGGTTACATGAACGGTTAAACAAACATTACAGTTGGATGACTTCTCCTGGAAAAATCAACAGCAAAAACAGAAAAAGGAAAGGAAAGTAAAGTAAACCAGTCTTCTGTCACGAAAAACATCACAACGATTTTATTGTGATCTATTTACTGGAATGATGACGAACTCATCTGCCTAACATAAATCACTTTCAAACAGCCGTATCTTGAGTCAGGAACAAGTTAATGAGGTTGCGTTTTCACCTAGCATTCGGGAATGCCTATGTATTTATTCCCTATGTGTGTCACAATCTCTCTTAACAAGATACACCTTAAAGATATATCTGGCTGAAACATACTACCCATCTAGTGTTCTATATACCTGTATGTCTGCAATGTATTCCTTTACAAAGTAAAACATGCCGTCAACATGTGGCATAGTTTTGAAGTCTACAAACCTTAATTCCGGCTGTTTGCTTTGTGGTTTTCTAAGACTATGTTAAATGAAATTAAGGCGTGCTCTAATGTGACGCACTGAAAAGAAATTTAAAGAGGCACATTTGATCTGTCGATAAACGTCTCTCTGTTTTTATTGGTTGAAACTTTTTCCTTTTTTCTCTCTTTTCTATCATGATGAAAAATCATGAGATTTTCGATTAAGCTGAAGCTTTACTTTAAACCATGTAGCCGACAACATTGCACATATAGGATTGATTAATGAATGTAATTATCCCTAGCTCAATGATCAAATCTTTGTTATTAGAAAGATTCTTTCTCGTGCTTGAAAATTTCATTTCCGTGAAACTTGCTCCTAGAATGATCAGCTGTTCCAAGGTTGTAAATAATTTACTCCTCTATACAAAGATGACATGAAGGAAAACTGAACGATGAAAATATTACTCAATAAACCTGCAGTAATTTTAATCAATAAGCTTCTTAAATTTTTAAAATGATCAAAATATCTCTGATCTAGACTACAACTTTTTTTTTAGTCTAGACTAGAATATTAACGGTTTAGACTTTATTCAGTCGTTTTTTTTTGACAGTGCGCCATACTATACCGTGTAAAATGCGGATACAAAGCTTAAGAATGACTTCGTATATAGGTTGTTATAATAACTGCCTTCAGGACTCACGTCACGCTAGCATGCCAACTGTCCAGCATTATACTCGTCTTGATTGAGTGCTTTTGAATCATGATAATGTTACTTAAAAGAATGTAAAAGGTTTTTTGATATGTTACAGAGGAACATAATTTAAGCATTCTAGTGAAATTTGCATTCAATTCCTATGTACCGTTTTTGAGATATCGACAGTTGAGGTTATCTGAAATTCTACCAAGAGTTAACTTAAAGCAAAAAGGTGTGATGTCATAGTTGCACACTGAAAAGCAATGTTTTTTCTTTATTTTTCAGTCTATTGATTTGACCTTGGATTGAATAGGGTTACTAGTTTGTCTAAAGGGAATGTGAAGTTGATACAATACCAATACCTATGGTATATTCACATTATGAATGCATCCAATTGTGGATCATAAAATTAGACGTAAATTTCAAAGGAAAACAAAACATTATTTATCAGTGTACAACAAAGACGTCACACCTGTTTGTTCCAAGTTCACTTTTGGTACGAAAGGTGGCAACTTCAACTGTCAATATATCAAAATCGGTATATATGAATTGACTGCCAATTTCACCGCAATGCTTAGATGATGTTCCTCTTTAACATATCAAAGAGACATTTTTACCTGGACTATTCCTTTTAATAATCCTTCAGTAATTTTAATCAATTAACATTCTTGATTTTTACAATGATAAAAATATCTCTGATTTTGCCAGTTTAGAAGATGTTACTGTATAGACGTTATTCAGTCGTTTTCATAAGCGATATGCAATGTACTACAGGAATTGAGTTATCATCGTGTAGTCGGCAGACAGACAGTTTAAGGATGACGTCAGACAAAGTTTAACTTTGATGTCAAACACCTAGAAAGTCGAAAAAGTTTGCTTTCTTAGGCAAATTTATTGGCGACGTCAGCTCCTCTGTTGGTTCTTAAACAAAAGTCAATTTACTCTGTCAAACTTATCATTTTATCTTCTTATTAGCAACGGGAACTTCCTCAAGGATAGACTTGATCAACATTTATTTTTTTTTGTATCGGGTCTGGTTTGCATGATGGCGATAAAATAACTTTAGGAAGCATTGTAAATGCATGGTTGAGAAAAAGTACACAATGTGGTTTGTAAAAGGTTGTCAAGAATACTAGGTGTCACTGGGTATGGTTTACGATTCGTACACATGTCCGCGATAAGCACTTTGTACTCATACTAATATGTACCATAGTGTGAGATTAAGTTCCCCTGCTCAAATGCAGGGGAATTCTACTTACACTGGTACTCATGCAGATGTCCCCTAATTTGCTGCTTTCATATATCTCCAACCGATGAAAAGAAATTCATTAAACTTTCACCTTTGAGCTTATCGTACGCTCGATTATAGGTTTTTAATTAAGTCAGTAGCCACCGATGCCATTTTCAGTAGTTTATAATGGCAAAATCATTTTATAATCCGCGTGAAAATGACTCCTTTTTTTAATAAGACGAATTTCATTTGGTATTCCAATGGATTACGAATAGTCCTACACAAGTAACGTTTTAGCATTCGAAAGTAAAAAAGCGTTGTTGCTATATAAGGTCCTCTTCATTAAGTTATAAATGTCACAATATATTATACTCCTATTGACCACAAGTTCTATTAGAAATGACTTGAATTTCGAGGATAGTTTCAAGGGATATTTCTTTGGTAAAATTGCCTTCGTAGAAAATGTTATGTATTTTCTCCAGCAGCGGGTACAAATCCATATCTTGATATCATATTTCTATTTCACCTTGTAAGAGACGAATTTAGCAAAAAATAAATTGTGAACTTTTCTTAATGTAATATTGATTCATAATTTTGATGAGACGTGTATCATCACTGTATCATTGTAAACATATCAATATTTAACCTTAAGAAAAATCATGTACTGAAACCTTTAGTTAAGAGTACAGTGACAGCTAAGTCAACTTAGGTATCATATTTCAAGGACAAATCAGCGAGCAGATTATAATGTATTACAGTTAAGCTTTTTTCAAGACCATGATGTCATTACAAACCGCCATCCACGTGAACTCTACATAAACCTGCCTGACGTTAGTCAATGACTTTGCTTCCGAGAAATCCAAATGCCTCCTCTGGATCGATATAATTTCAATTAATCTAGGAACGTTGGGTTTCTACTCTATTTGAACTGTAGTAAACATTTTATCCACTAAAACATAAACTTAAACTAGCCCATATCAATAAATAATATTAAGCTCCGAAACTTTTGCTACATGTAACTTGTATATTTTCTACACTACAAGAATAGTGACGTCATATTCAGTGGATTAACATTTATGATAAGATAATGCAACATACCACTTGCTTATGTCAATAAACAAGATTCATATCTGGGTAATGTTATCGCGACGGAAATTTCATAACATTATTTGCAGTAACGCTAAGCTCATCTTCAGTACTTCAGTATTTGTGGTTATATTAATGAACATATTGAAAATTAACGATATGATTGAATGACATTAATCTCGGAGTGATTGGTTTGTGGCATCAGAACTAGATATACATATTTTTTCATAACATTGTATACAATAAACAGTCAGTTCATCTGAATAAATTATCCTTCTTTATAGCTATTTTAGTGAACATGAATCTATATTACGTGACTTTGTATGATATAGAGCGTTATGTGATGGGATATCCGCGAAGCACTTGTTACATTTCTGTTTTGCTTTCTACAGTAAAAGATGAGTTCATCTGCAGTAGATAATCATTCGTAATCAAGTTAGACGCCTTAAAGCAACCATTTGGTTACGTTTTCTGTTATAGATGAGTTTATCTTCCGTAAATTATTATTTATAGTCATGTTAGTCCACACAACGCTGCCTCATTGGAATCTAATTAATTAATATTTCAGAAAAATTGAAGCGACATAATTCATTATGCATGTCTCTTATAACATTTTAAATGAACTCATTGCAGGAAACTAGCATTTATAATCATGTTAATCAAGACAAACATTAACATATTTGAAAAACGACATTTAATATCTGTGTAGTCTAACAGCGATGAAACACTCTACGTTAACTCTTACCACAATTTATACTATAATATGTACCAGCATGCAGTCGTAGTCACGTTACTGATTATTAAATTGACTCATGCGTACTGAATAAACGATATTAAACTCTTAAGTGCGTGAAAAGTATAACTCTCGTTAATTGATCTGTTAGTACAATTAATGTATACAATAACAATGAGTGCATTTTAGTAGACTACCATTTATAGTCATGTTAGTCGATAACAATTGACTCATGTGAATGAACGACATTCATCTCTGTGTAATCTAACAACATGAAATCTCGTTACATTTCTGTTATTACAATTCGTACATTAATGTTGAATTCATTTTAGTAGACAGTATCTATAGTCATGTTAGTCGATAACAATTGACTCATGTGAATGAACGACATTAATCTCTGGAGTAATCTAACAACATGAAAACTCGTTACATTACTGTTATTACAATGCATACATTAATGTTGAATTCATTTTATTAGACTAGTATATATAGTCATGTTAGTCAACAACAACTGACTCATGTGAATGAACAACATTTATCTCTGAGTAATCTAACAACACAAAAACTTGTTACATTTCTCTTATTACACTTACACTTTATTACTAAGCTCATTGTCAATGTATTAGCATTCGTAGTCATGTTACAACACATAAATCTGCCTCTTGTCCATGAATAAATGACTTTCAGCTCGCAATAGGATGACAAAGCGAGGCCAAAAAAATGTCGTTACATTTTCTTTGAAAACATTCTAGAAAATTAACGCGCCGAAGTGCTACGTCTTCTATAAACATCATAGCCCAAATCTTTTCCAGCTCTCTGCAAGACCAGTCACTGTATATAGTCACGTTCAGTATAGTCTAAACATTAGCAGTGTGTTCCTTACCCGCGGCGCTTTTTTTTTTTATTCTGATGGGTGTTTGATAAGGGCTTCACTTTATTAGTCGGGGAAATTCGCCCGTCTGTGAAATTTTGACTTAATCATTCAAATAATGGTGTAATCCCTTTTGCTGCAGCTTTTAGACCTCCGTCTTGCCCAATGGTTGATACTTGTAAACCGGATATCGGAGTGTAGAGCAAGCTTCTCTTTATTCGACTGAAGTGGTTTTTATTTTCTATGAAAGAGAAATCCAATAGATTTGATGACAGCTTCCCACGCTCTGCAATGACAATGACTTCCACATAAGTATGCCGAAGGGAGTCTTTGACTATATACAAGAATGATTGCAGTAAATATCTCGGCTCCCGCCTTTACACTTTTGACGGATAACCACAAAAGCTATATCGATAATCCTTCATGCAGCCACTCAGCCAGAGAATAGCATAGTTTGATAGGATTCCGAAGGAGACTAGTGTTTATAC
This sequence comes from Apostichopus leukothele, assembly GCA_010014835.2. Taxonomy (NCBI): domain Eukaryota; kingdom Metazoa; phylum Echinodermata; class Holothuroidea; order Aspidochirotida; family Stichopodidae; genus Apostichopus; species Apostichopus leukothele. The sequence continues at coordinate 9,627 of JAAAKB020259827.1, forward strand.
CGATAGGCGTTAAGTCAATAATTATGTGATATGCAGTAACGAACACATGTATGTATGTATGTGTGTAGAGTAATTGATAATGAATTAATACATGATTATGTAACGTAGTTCCTAATGTACGTGAGAGAAATGAATGGTTGGTATAAATTTTACACAAGCTTCTTCAAAATAAGGGAACATGGAAATATTTTACAAAGGCGGATCCAGAATGGGATGTGGTAGAGGGAACGATGGAGTCGATTCCCATGTAGGGCGGGTGGTGGACCTCTCCCAGATAAAAAATAAATAAAAAATATATATATATCTATATTTTTGTTTTTAATTTATTTTTGTTTTTAATTTTAAATTTTAAAATGGAGCATTCTGAGGCATATATAGAATGAAAATTATAGGTTGCGCTAATATGTACATTTGATATTCTAGTGTGGGTTGAAAAATATCGTATTGAATGTCCTTAGGATGTGAAGATTTGTGATAGGAAGGCGTGGTTTGACACCTTATAGTTGTTAAAACTCCTCGGATCACGCCTGTTGACTAAGAAGATTGTTATTTCTCGTCAAGGAACGTATAT
>JAAAKB020259838.1:0-10196 GCA_010014835.2 Apostichopus leukothele
GCGGGCCAGGTGAACACCAACGTCTTAATTCCTGATCACAAGACCAAAATTTTATCCCCCAAACAGGGCCTCCCCCCCCCCCCCCCCCACTCCTTTGCCACAAATGACATTACAGGCCACTCACTGTATTGCATTGTCAAGAGTAAAAATGGGTTTATCTGGCAAAAACAAGTCAGCTTCTAAGAAGCACATTTAGAGTTAGGAACAAGAAACTATTCCCTACAAATGGTGCATTGCTTGTAACGGGAATATTGCTCACACATGTGACATTCATTCAAAGACTAATTGACTGCATTGCTTTGATTAACTACACATTAAGTAACATTGACTGTTACACTTACCAACGCCTCCTTCAACCAAATGCTTATCTCTAGCATATAGAACTGTATCCAACATAGACTCAAAAAGCAGAAAATACCCCATCCACTCTGAGATGATAATATCCACCTGCAATAGGAGAGAATATCAGCCGTTTAATTGAACTACATTATAAAGAGGTGCATGTTAAGCCAGCTGCACATGCCCCAACCAACCAGACCTGACTGACCCCGACCATCATGACCTAGTTTCTGTAAACCAAACACAAAAAGGTGTTTCTAATTTATGCCTGATGGAGTACAACATGTTATACAGGGTTTCATTTCACTGTCATTTATATTTAGGACATTTATAAAAGTCTGATATTAGACAACAATGAAACTCTCATTTCTTTTGTTGTGGTCGGACATGAAGGTATTCCAGAGATGAAAATACAAAACAGAGAGCAATTGAAGACATTCAGCATCGATTTACCTTATCAACAGGAAGTTCTTTATCCTCCAGCCTGCCCTTCACAAAAGTGATTTTATCCTCCAGTTTGTTCTCCCTGTTAAAACAACAGAAAAAAGAAGACTAAATATCTGTTACACATCTACACAGCAAAAAAAAGACTTTTAAACTCTTACAAGCCATAAGGGTCATCTTCCAGCCACACAGCCACCATAACTCATCGGTCACCCATGAAAAGACTTTGACCCCTCTATCAGTCACAGAATTACCTAAGCTCATCAGTTCATACCATAGAACCATCTTGCAGTTGACAAGAGCTTTTGTACCACATACAAGCCACAAATTTACCTGACCCTGTCTTTTGCTTAACGTGATTCTTAAACATCTCATTTTACGCTATATCCTGATTCCTGCGTTAACGTGACCTAAGGCCATAGTACAGATGAAATGTCTGCGGCAAATACAGCTGCCTCACTTCACAATGGGAGATTTGAAAGGATAAGGAAGTAGGAGTTGCGTCAGGGAGGGCGCAGTGCTAAACCGCTACCAATTGATTGGATGGTTAAGTGCATGACTTGAGAGGAGACAGGTAAGAGAGGAGTGAAGTAAATACTACACTACACTAACCTGACAATGTCCATGGCTTGATATATGATTTCTGATTGGTCAACAGCTATCACCTGTTTGGCACCGGCTTTGGCAGCAAACATGGACAGAATGCCTGTGCCACACCCAACATCTAAAACCACCTGAAATAGAAAGAAAGAACACAGTTAGAGATTTAAATTATATACCTCATCACCTACAACATGAACCCACCCCACCCCCTCCAACCGTACAATCGCTTGGCCGAGAAGACTGATCTAATATGAGAAGGGGTTCAGTAAACTTGCATTGTCATGTCTCAAAATTGTGCATATATTTCATACAGAAATATTAAAGATGTTTTATTTGCTGCCAACCTTGTGAACAATCTACTGAAAAGTGACAAATTCAGTTTGCTACTAAAAATTGCAATACTTTAACTATACTATAATACTTTGTATTGTAAGGTCTAAATTTCTTATTTTGTTAAAAACCATGCACGATCTCATAGTGAATGTTTTCCTACAAGAACTGCAAAACCTGCAAACACTTTGCACTAAATGGCAGGAAATTCTCACTTTGTTACAAAACTTTTCTTGCAAAAACAGTTTCAGTTTACACTGAAAGTAATTATAATTCTCATTTTCCTTTATTCAGTTTGTAATGAAGGGTAAAAACAATCTCATTAAAATGATTTCAACTAAGAGGATAAAAATGTCACTCTTGATGGCTACAAACCTTGTTTTTAAAGATATTCTGGTTCTGTAAAATAAAGTCTCGGTAAGATTTCGTCCTGATGGAGTCTTTCAACATGTCCAGATGAATACTATGGTGAGCGTAAGAATCAAAGTAAGCGTTGTCGTCTGCAACATTCCGTTGTTTTAAGGGAAAATTTGTGTCTGTTTCAGGATCTGCATGCAACAGCCTCTCCGATAGCGCTCTGGACAAAAAAATATTAAACTATCATATTACCTCATAACATAACATTAGCGCCAAAAATGTGATATTTTGAATGTTACGTTCAGCAGCTCATGGTAGGACAAACAGTATCAATGGGAAAGCTGCTATTGGACCTTGTATAAGGGGATCATTATGATCCCTGCTCCCCTCCATGTCTCCCCCTCAACCTCATAAACCACCCACTACCACCATGAAAGGAAGAAATAAAAGGACAAATTAACTGTATTGGAAGTTAAATGTGTTGCTTACAGTACTCATCATGCAAGGTACACATGTAAATTAAACTCAAAGAGTTACATATAGGGAAGCATTAACTTTTCTATTTTCTCTTTATATTACATGTTATTTCACAATTGCAAAATCACTGCTCTCAAAAAGATTACCATGTGTGGTTGTGATGGTAATTTTAAGAACCATGGTTTATGTCTACATTAAGGGAACTCTGATCAAAGCAACCAGTCTTTCCCTTGGGGACCACACTATCTAATGAAATTACTGCCTTCTTCAATCAATGCAAAGATATCATTCTTAATAGTTACTTATTCACAAATAAATGCAAATGTGTGTCAAAATGATAGCATACATTGACCTACCTGATATCTCAAACTTGTGGGGAAACCAACCTAATGTCTTAAGCAACGTGCTATGCCAAACTTGTATTCCAACTATTCTTTTTGATCACCATGACTACATCTTTCCATATATGTGAGTTGCTCAATCCCATCAGAACTACAAAAGTACCTTGATTTTGTTTTTTCTGATTTGTAAAAAAGATGTTGCCAAATACTTGTTTACTAAACACTCCTTACAAACTATGACTAGGCTGCTAAATGAAATTGACACATCACCATTTCATTGTAATATTTTGAGTTCAATTATTCAAAGTTTTAAATGAAGCCTCACGGCATAAAGTTCAGGATAACAATCCATACATCTAAAAGTTTTATGAAAACCAATTTATGACTTAAATAGATGGATCGAGATACAGACCTCATTTTATTGAGATCCTCAATCGACCTAGCTAAAGCCTCTTCTGCCCTGGATGTTCTCTGCTCTGCCGCCCTCAACCGGTCCAATAATTCTTGGTGTTCCTCCGGCGTCAGTCCTTTGGTGACCGTTTCTTTCAGCCGGTCATTGATCATGTGACCTTGGGCCTCCAGGTGAGATTCTATGTCTGTAAAGTACAACCATTAGTACTCATCAATGATAGGATGTATACCCACAAACTTAAGAAACTACAAACAAGAAAGCCAGTTGGAGCTGTGATTCCTGTAATTACCGCTGCTCAAAATTCTAATGTATAGCAATTGACTACCTAAAATTGAATAGATCACCATATGGTATCATCATGCCACTCTGATACATCTTCCCAAGAACCCGAACAATACAAATGAAAACTTTGGGGATTTTTATGGAAAGAAGTTGAACAATATGTTCCTCACACTGTTGCACATATTTCACCTCAAACGTGACAGGAGGAGCCATATATTGACTCAAAGGTTTCCCAAATATGATGAAATTTTGAAATCATTTTGAGAACTTACAAAATTACATTAATGACTTTATGACTTTTGTTTGACAAAGATTGAAAAAGTTACTTTCATGTTGTTAATAGCCTTATGAGGACATTGGTGGTATTGAAATAGATACTTTGTATGTTGTTAGTAGCCTAATGAGGACATTAGTGGCTAAAACTGTGCAAGGCATTCTTTGACAGTTTTTTTTTCACCATCAGTAAAGTCTTTATTTATTTTGTGTCTTAACCATATAAAGTAAGAATGCAATGAAGAAATACATAATAATGTATCATTCTCTCTTTGCAATTTATATTTCCTCTAATATAGCAATATACTCTCTCTCTCTCACTCTTCAAGACTTTGCCATTTTCAAAACATTTTACTTTTATTTCAACTGACCGAAAACAAGTAGAGCATCTGATGGAGAGGCAGGTTGCATAAATTTATCGTCATCCCAGGGTTGTCTGTTCTCCCAACAACACTGTGTGATATCAGAGGCAGTTATGCCCTGAAAACAAGAAAGGAGAGGAAAATGTAACTCAAGGGAATCTTCAAATTTTCAAGTTTCATTGCTACCATCATCTCAAAGAGATTTGAAACCAGTGTTGTATCAAGCAATGACTGGGTCTTATATTCTCCAAAATAAAAGGACTTGATTTGATTTGTGATATATTTTTCCCATGGAAAGAGTACAGTGACTTGATTCACAGTATCGACTCCAGTAAACTAGTGGTAATAATTCAATGTGACAACCTTAAACTGAAGTGTGATTCTTTACAACTCAGTTATAACAAATTTCCCTCTCAGTAATTCTAGAAAGATCAAAAACTTATTTTGTGACTAACTTTTAATTGTCCTTTGAGTCTGTTATTGTCAGCTTGAAAGTATTTTTATATTCAGGACATAAGTAACATTTTCTACTTCAATATCTGGAAACATTATATTAGTGACAAGTTTCATAAACCCTATGGTACATTTGGCCATGACACACCTCCCACCCCCATAGGAGACTGCCACAATGGCCCAAGTGCAGTCCCCCTCCTTAACAGAACCCTTCATTCACTTCTGGTCATTCCACTACATACCAGCACCCTACCATAATCAGTGTGGGGAAATGTTGACTTTGGCCCCCCCCCCCCTTCAAACCGTGTTCACGCCACTGGATATAACACAATGGCCTATTACCCAAAAGTGGCAAGAAAATGACTAATTCAGATGTAAATTGAATTACTTGGAGGGTGGCAGCTGTAACCATAGCACCTTTGTAGATATATACTTAAAAATACTAGTATGTTGTGCTTACCTTTGAACGGATATAGTTAATCAGTTTTATATATGAAATGCAGTCTAGACCTGTCAGGAAAGAAAACAAGAAATCCTTTTGACTTGACAAGTTATTTTTTAATGTTACAGGAAGGATAGAATGTTTGAAATGAGTTACTATAGCTCCCAAACATCCCACAAACTGCAGAAACAGGTCATCTAGTGACATAAATTGACAATGTTTTCTTTATAATTGGCAATATTAGAGCAATTTGATGGCATGAAACCCACAAACTTTATTTCAATCTTTTAAGTTTCTCCACATTTCAGGTGGATACGGATTCATTACACTTGATACCATAAACAGGGTTTATTAATCATTAGTGATAATGTTATAACAATACTTTATTTAAGTTTTAGGATACTACTGTCATAATATTAACAACAGGGAAACTTTATATAGTATGAACTTATCTCGAAATAAAGCAATTCTTGACCTTTAATATTATTAATTAAATTCAGCTTTTTAATGAAGAGTGAACATCTCAGTATTTGGATTTAAAGAATTATGCTCACCAAAGCATCTGTGAACTTCTATAATGTCTAAATCATGAACTTCTTTACAATGGCCAAATGTCTGTTGAGGGGATGCAAACCACTCAGGGCAAAAGAGACATTGTGAAGACCACTCGTTTGTGTTTGCACCGCCCTCTACTCCTCCTTCACCCTCCATTTCCTCCCATGCATCATCATCTTCATCTTCTTCATCGGCATACAATTTACTTTCAGGGTTCTCTTGATCCATCTTCTTTGTGGTTTAACAGTATGGTAGTACAGACTGTTGCTAGAAAATTAGAAAATTGTGTCATGTTAATTTGATTGATCAAAGCAAATGTGTAATTCCACCAGTAGGCTTGAATATTCTTACCACAGTATGAAAGCTAGGTAGTGTTTTGTGAAGATAAGATGAACTGCAACAGTTACACTCTTCTGGCAGACCATTGAGTATGGATTACAATTCTAGTAACAACTTTCAGTGTCTTTGCTCTGTCTTCCGTTTGACCTGCTGACCAATACTGAGTTTGCACACGTTTGTCAGCTGACAAATTTAGAGACATGAAGTCCTTCTTCATCTGGCTGACATCTGGCTGTCGGGTTGAACTTTCTTATTCCTGAAAGTCAAAAGTAGTGATGGTAGCATTCCTTATTGCCCAGCTGCTATGCCAAAATGCATGAACCTTGACATAGGCTAGCACTTCTAATTACAGAACAGTTGTGTAAAAGTAAGTTGGCCTGACGTTTCGATCCTAGCAGGATCTTCTTCAAAGGCTAAATGACAAGTAATAGTAAGAGAAGGGACAAAAACAGGCACAGAATACAGACAGATTAATAAGCATGGTGAACACAAAGATGTAGATGTAAGGGATTAGTAGACAGAACAGTTATAATATAGTGGATAGTCATGTACAGATCTAGACAATTCATTTGTTACATCAATCACCTATTTATGTGGGGAAGTCTGAGCTGGAAGTTAATACTTAAGATCTGTTACATGTGAACCTGTGCACATAACTGCTATTGTACAGGTTTTGATTAAGCTATTACGTTGAATATGTATGTGACCCACGGCCATTTCATTCCATAGACAGTTACACTAGTACTTGCCTACACACACACTACATACTAACACGCATAGATCCCTTCTTTCGCAAAAATGGTACCGCACAATAGCCTACATGGCACTGCCTGATATTACAGTATGCCATATTCATAAGCATCATAAACGAGAATAATTTTGACCTGTTTTTACCATTGAAATTCTCAATCTGTACGCTCTAGTAATGTCTCATCATTTGATACTGAAAATAAAGTCTTCTAAAGGCGTTGCTGGTAAACTTGTCAACAGCGTGATCTACTAAGTCCGCATGTCCGTCAAATGATCTAGTAGGGTGCAAGTTAGAGTTACTGTAGTCACTACCTTTGTGGTCAACTTCTACTGACTAAAATACCAGGTACTCAAAATGGAATTCGCGACCCATTTTTCGTTCGCTAATCAAAATTTGGAGGGTCGTCAAAAAGTTAAGACTCACCCAAAATATCGAAAACAAAACAGTTGCCAAAATTGGTGGAAGAAAATAAAAGTGGGAAAAATGTTGAACATAGAGAACGTCAAGTTGCAAAATATAAGACTATGTTGCGATTTAGCACCCTTAATCAGATAAAATTTCAACTTGGGGAGTCGAATACATTCTCCTCGCAGAACGTTTCCCTCAGGCCAAAATATTCGCCACTGGAGGATCGCTAAGATGAGGAAAATGAAAATCGGGGTCACCAACTAAAAAAGTTTGAATACCAGTGGCTTCAAACGTACTAGCCATCTGAACTCTGAATTCTTCAATCCCGTTCGTTGCATTTTTGTTCAGAAAACACTCAAACACTTATATGCAGATCCTACAATATTTCTCTATCCTCTTTGAAGCATTTATGGAACCCAAGTTTGCTGCATACACCAAGAATCTTGAAGCTCTCATTTATGTACAACTTATCCCAACAATGGTTGAATTTGTGGTTACAAAATAATATTTAAAAAAAAAAAACAATCTGCCAGTCCAGAAATAGAGAGCGCTATCTTTAATTAATTCGTGCTTTCTTTAAATATATGAAATTTAAGTAGGTCGATAGGACAGTCAAACCTGAGGCCAAAAGCAACCTCTTCCCATCTTTGTTCGAAATTAGGAGTTAATAAATATTCGAAATTGCCGCAGTACTTTATCCCAAAAAGTGTGTCATATCCTTCAAATTTTAATATTACCAAGTTTTCCTCAGTACATGATTATGTCGTGAACTGTATGGCAATCCAAGTACTCCGTAACTGAGCCTTGTCCCCAAACTGTTTTACATCATATTTCATCAGTTGAATATAGAAATACTTGAGCATTGCTAATCGTTGTATTCAACAGTTCAAGAAGATTTAACGATGTTGTTCTTCATAACGACTCTACTCGCCGTCTGGCATCTCACGGCGGGCCAAGGAAATCCTGTTGTGAATATTAACAATGGTGCAGTCGTAGGAGAAACTGTACGTTTCACTGAAAGTACTTACATATCCGTTGACAAAGATATAAATGTTTTCCGTGGAATTCCTTTCGCCGAACCACCGGTGGGATCTTTGCGATGGCAAAACCCAGTGCCCAAGTCAAACTGGGTGGGAACTTGGAATGCAACATATTATCGACCAATCTGCCCTCAAGCTCTTCCATCTAAGACTGGAAACGAAGAAGATTGCCTGTATCTAAACCTCTATGCACCAGCTCAAGTGGTAATGCTTTTTTAATTTGATAAATTTGATTTTAATTTCAATCTGAAATATGTCAATTGACGTTACAGTATTATATTCTATTGTCATGTATTTAGCATTATTATACAGGTCGTCGTTCGGTCAAGTATGAACATGACACTAAAATATGCTTCTGTAAATGTGACAAGATTATTTCAGTATTATTTCTAATTTGGAGAAATATGCTATTTTATTTAACTTTTGGGATCTGACAGTGTGTCATTTTTCCTAACAGAATAGATCGGAGCTACACTCAAGTTTGGTCAAGTGCAACTTTATTTTCACTTATACGTTGTGTTTGACATGTTAGTTCAACTAAATAGTTCAGTGAAAATCTCAGCCTTTTGAAACAAATCGTGTAATTATGAAGCTGTAAATGAAGCAGAAAATTGTTGTTTTTCTTCTACAGCCAGTAGAAGGAGCAGCCGTCATGGTTTTCATTTATGGTGGTGCTTTCAATGTTGGGTGGGCGCACCAGAGTACATATATAGGGACAGCCCTGGCTGCAACAGGAGATGTTATTGTCGTTGCAGCTAACTACAGACTGGGGGTGTTGGGGTTCTTGAGTACAGGTAAGTTGAAATAGATTTACGAGCACATTTTCGTTCGTTTCTCCTCTACGTAGCCCCCCCCCCCCCCCTTCTTCCCATCCCTTCCTCGGGTCTGGCTCAGATTTCGGATTATAAAACTTTTCCCTTTCATGAAAGGTGGTTGGTTGGTTCCTCGTTCACTTTAATATTTTAAGCGCAATTTACGCCCAAACTTTTGAAATAGCGTTGTATGTTATAGTAATAGTGTAGAGTAACAAAGAATTTACGAAACAGCGATAAGTATGAAGTCATTATGTCGTCTATATGGCGTCATTATGAGGTCATTATGCCAAACGGTATCCTATAGACCAGACCAATCAAAGAATTACACAATGCAAGTATAACATTAACAATTTTATTTTTTATTTAACAGGCGATTCGGCATCACCCGGGAATTATGGCATGTATGATCAAGTTGCAACACTACAGTGGGTTCAAGACAATATAGCTGGTATGTTATATATACTATATATGTCAAGAGGGGAGTGTTGAGGGGCAGTGAAGTATCCGTAGTCGAGGAAACGGTGCATAACAATATTTCCGTCCTACCGACACAAATCCTCAGTCTGTGAATGTATGATCTTCATTCTTCTGGAATAGACTAACTAGTTTAATATATAAGTTAATCTGCATTAATTTTCATTTACTGTTTTGTTTAATTGTATATGCATATAGCCTTTGGTGGAGACCCTGCGCGAGTCACCATATTTGGTCAAAGTGCCGGTGGATGTAGTGTCGGACTTCACGTTCTCTCTCCAGTGAGCCAGAATCTGTTCCAGTACGCAATCATGGAGGTATGAGAAAATCTTCAATATGCGACGGATTTTGCTTTGGATTTTCGTGAATGTCATAATCTCATACTTTTTTTTACATTTGCTATCCTTGCCGTCCGGTATTTTATGGACGTTTGTCTCATGTTTGATGAAAAAGAATATGGTAATACGAATGCATAACGAGGCACATTATATGCGTTCGGACGGACAGCTTTCTAAAGTGAACTGTTGATTTGTAAGTAAATGATTTCAACTGCGCATGTGCACTTCATAGTTCTAGGTCAGGTCAGAAATAAACATAAATACACACACGGATCACATTTTATGGACAACGTTCCACTGCGTTCCTATAGTGACCAGCACGCAGCAGTGACCCTTTCCCCTAACTTGCAGGCTTTCCCCC
>JAAAKB020259849.1:0-10195 GCA_010014835.2 Apostichopus leukothele
GGGGGGGGGGGGGGGGGGGGGGGGGGCGGAGGATGATCTTGCCGGCAGTGTCCCCGGCTTCGCCGTCAACTGAGTATATTGCTCCGTTCTTCCAAATAATGAGTCTACACCAACCTGACTAAAAGGAAAAGAACAATGATATGTGAGAGCGACTTTTCGGTTCGAACTCCATAATTTGGAACACGAGCGTATTGCAACAATATATAGGGACTTTTGAGAGTATATAGCTTTATCTAGCAGTATGTCAGAAAATAGCTTGTGGCTGTATAGACCTCGACGTTTCTGTGCAGTAAAAAAAATCTATTTCATGTGTATGATTATCACAAAAGTGGAATCCCTTTGCATTGATCAAGGCTCATTGACTATACAAGCCATTATCTCCACACTATACTGTTACAACTGAAGGTTTTTTTTTTTCATTATTTTTTTTATCTCCATTTACGATAAACATGTGCGGTTTCACATCCATAGAGATACCGTTCGCACTTGTTGTTGTAGCCAATTGCTCGATTTGTACAGAAAAATGGTTCTGAAAAGACCATTTTCTGTGGGCTATTCATCCACAAAAAAATGCTCCAAGGGCAAAAAATTGATCGAGAAACAACCAATTGTTTATAGGTGTCTCCCTCACAGAGCGTGCCGTGCGGCTTGCTTGAATGGACCGAAAGTTATGAAGAGGCCTGACATTTCCTCAATAGTATTTATTTACACTTGGACAAGTATTGTTTAGATAATAAACACACTATTTCCTTTCATCGTATAGACAAGTACATCGAAAAACATGATACATCCAAAAACAAGTTTCGCTGGTTTTCTTTTCAACTTTTATTGTAGAACGATTATTTCGCAGAAATTGTTTGAAGAAGCCAGACGTGGATTGTCGTGCTAAATGTAAGTGATTACACTGCAGAACTCAATCATCATATATCGCTTACAGGCGGGGGTAACCTGTGTGCGTTGAAGTATGGCAGTGGTCCTGCATCTGAGGCTAATCTCCTTCCTCTTGCTGTGTATTTCTTCTGGTTTGCTGGCAGACCTGCCGACTCTCGAGCTGGATTCTGGCGACATCTCTCCTGATTTTATACGTCCACAAACAAATGTAGAACTAGCATGCAATGTCCGTAACCTCGAGGGAAATCGTTTAAACCAGGTAGGTGGTTTGCTCACGTACACGTTTTTTTTAATACAAGGATTACATGTGTAACCTGTATAGGTGCGTACACATAAGATGATGCCAAATAGTACAATATTTTTAGTACAATATTTTTTTTTTTGGCAATTTAATAATGATTGTCACAATGTCAATTTTTATTTTGCAAGCTTTGAGCTTTCTTCTTGAATTAGGGCCCGGCTATAGGTGTATGTGAAATATCATTGATGTGTCTTAGATGTGAGTGCAGGGTCAAGATATTTCACTTTTAGCACCTGATATTACAGTGAAGGTAAAAACAAAACAATAATGGCGCAATTTGAGTGAACCCAAACTAGTAATTAGAGAATTTCGATTGTTATTGGATATCCAATACCCCCAGTTGCTTTGGCCCCCAAATATTTGGCTGCTCCCCTCCAAAGACAAATTGTCAGATTTGTTTTAGAAATTAGATGGTGGTGACTGCCCCCTAGAAATATCATTGGACCCCCTAAAAGAAGATTAGCTATACGCCCCTGATTCTCTGTACAGGCGTATCATTATTTGGAGTTTAGAGTTGTTAACGATTGAGTTGTTTTGTTTTTTAACTATATATTGTTCCATACCACTCAATATTAACTTCGTTTACGCTTAGGAACTAACGAACTGTAACATGATATCAATGTGCTAAAATTTAATGTAATATGTATATATATTTCTATATTAGTATGTCAGAACTGAGAGCAATTATGTTACTGCTCGACATTAACATGCATGCATCGATGAATGTTGATTCGACTATAGGAGAAACACCTCTATAACGTTTGGTAACGGCTTGAACACATCGGCGTGTGTGGTTCGTTTTACATTTTAGAAATATTATCAACACGTGATGTGATTGTCGGGCTGTTCAAACTTTCCCTTGACATGCTGGGTTGTGTAAGATACTGATTCCCCCCCCCCCCACCCCCCGGCATACTATAACGGAAGCAATATTTGGCATACGCAATTAGTAATTGCCACATGCTGATATTTTTTTTTCAAAACTGGCACTGATATTATTATCCCAACACTATTAACTAGACGGCTTTTCGTAAGCATGTCATTATAAAGTTGGGTATTGTATATCATATAGCTAATACAGCCAATGTGTCAGTCTAATGCAGAGCATACACTCCCTGCCCCTGACGCTGCTACTGATCATACCCAGCCGCCCTCCCCCTCTCTGATATTAGGCCTACACTCCTGTTTCAAATTTCGAAGAACCATTCCAAGTTATGCATTGTTATCGTAAGATTGTTTGACATGTGCGAGTGACAAAATATTGCGTCTTCATCACTCGCGGTCTCTCTTCTTTTTTTGTTGGGGAGGTTGAGGGGGGTGGGGGCGGGAGTGGGGATTATTTAGTTATTCAAAAGTTGTACAAGCAGTGAAAGTGTACTGTGTTGGAAATAATTTTAAAATTGATCTTACTTATTTCAGCTGATGACAATATGTGGGGTGCTCGATCTCCCTGACTTCATGAGAGATCTACATTTAATTCTTCGATTGACAATGTGTCCCTTTTCTTTTTCTCTTCTTTTCTTCTTCTTGTTTAAGACAATGGTCGTCGTTTTCCACCATGCAGATTCCCCGATAGCTCATTGTGCACCACCGTTCACGAACACGACATCGGATCGCTTCAAAGTTAGTGCGGATACCCATTCTACTTATTATCAAGTCATTCTCACGATCACTAACATCACGCAAGATGAAGCCGGCGCTTACCAATGTGGGTTAAATATTTCAGGCTCCTGGAGATTTGGCTCCAATGTAATTGAACTGCGAGTGATGAAGCTTGCTCCACCAGAATATCCCAAATGTTCCTATAGAGAATATATAAACCGCAGGGTAGTCTTCTTTTGCACGGCAGGGAATGTCGTCCCGCAACCTTCCTTGAAATGGCAGATAGGAAATGTAATTGAATCCCCGAAAGTAGTCAAAGTCTTTCAATCATATATGATTAATAAAACGGCAGATATGACTGATATGGATAAACCGTTCGTATGTCAATATTCCTACTTTGACGGAGTCGCTTACGAGAACCGATCTTGTTCGACAGGGAAACCGCAGATCACTGTAATAGCAGAAGGATACCAAACTTATACAACCGGAGATGACGTCAAGTTAACAGTGGTTGCATCGGCTAATCCACCGATGACAAAAGCAATGAAATGTACCTGGAATTACCAACAAAACAACGATAGGATGATAATAAGTTACCTTGGTAATGACATAGTAAAGATTCACTTACCTGATGTCCAACTGGTTAAGAACGGCACCGAGATCAGATGCACAGGAGAGAACCCCATTGGAAACACAACGGTGGTGCATACTCTACTAATAGAAAAATTTAAAGAGGACAATCTCACGGCTTCCGTAACCACTGACGAAGTCCATCTGGTCGAGGGACAGTCTACAACATTTAATTGTGAGATTGGCTTCATTCCTCCATCGTACCACGTCAACTATAATTGGTATTTTCAAGAGCTAGCAAACGTGGATGTGCGTTCTTTCTGGTGGCAAGGGCGTTTCAATGAAACCCACAACAAGAAGCAGTTAGTTCTTAATTCTGCCAAACTGGAGGATAATGATAAAATATTATCCTGTCGGGTCCATTTCAATGGAACTACCCTAACATCTTCCAAGACAAAACTTAAAGTGTACCGCAATGTCGGTGAACCTTGCAAACCAAACGAACTAGTCCCCTTCCTGGGAGGAGCAGTCTGTGCTATTGGTACATTGCTGTGTTTGGCTTTCATATTAAAACTAGTTCACTGCATAATCTCCCGGTCACAAAAACCGTCCTCCAATACGGTGAGCAATCGGACATCATCATTTGCTTCCAGCGCATCAGAAACACAGTCTGAGAGTTCTAACCAGCTGGTTAACATTTCTGAAAGATCCGGAATATTGAAACGGTCTGTTTCTCTACCATCCTCAAGAGGTTTGCCTTCCATTCCACCTCCTATGACCCTTCCCCCTGTTCATGAATATGAAAAGACCCCGCGAAATGAAACTTACAGCTTTATCAAGAGTCACACTGCAGCAGACGAATCTATTAACCAGCAGGCCTATATGGATATGGCGGCAGGAAAGATGAAGATAAAACCGACTGCTTCTTTCTCTGAAGACATACCTTCAGCAACGGCTTGTTCTGATGCAACCGGTGATGGCCAATTTTCGCCTTTGGACGCAGCTCGGGGCGATTCAGAGCCTACTGCGGATGAATGGTACGTCGAAGCCAAACGATCCCCGGACATGACCGTCCAATATCACGACCTAGAAGACTTATACCGCGAAACAGCCACAAATAATGTGTATTTGCCACGGAAAAGATAGATAGAAACATGATTACCCAAGAAAAAAACCATTCGCAGAAAAAAAAAATATAGGCCTATATAGGCGATCATAGAATAATCGTTAGCGTATACAATATCTCACAGCTTTAAGTCTGATGAAAGCGTTAAAAGCCTGTGTAGGTAAATATATATGGAAAGTTAGATGGCATGACGATATATCCTAACAGGACCGTCTTCAGTCACGGTAGACTAACTTAGAACAGAGAAAAGATGTGGAATAAAACGGCCTATTTCACCTGTTTTAAACTGATCGGAGCGCAAAGCCTTGTAACTTTACAGCTTTAACTTTGAGCTCTCCGTTGATTAACTAATAAGTTAGAGCAGAAGGTAATGTTTAGTTTAATCACATGACTATGTTCCATTTACCACCGTAGACACATAAGCAGCTGTAGTGTATACAATGCTTAATTTGAGTGCTAAAAAGCAAAATGAAGCAATAAGATGGAACTTGAAGAAACCAGTTAATGAGGTCTCCGAATTTGACATGCAAAGTAAACCAAGGATATGGATATCATGAAAATGTACGTTTAAGCTACGAAGGTATGAATGTTTGTTTTCAAAGTATTATTTTCAAAGTATTATGATGTTGTCCTATACCTTTTTTTTCACGAGGTTTTATGCATCAAGTTTATGTACATAAGCTTGATGTTTAAAACCTCGTGAAAACACGTATAGGACAACATCATAATACTTGATGTGTTGACCATGTTTTACCTGTATGGTGAGGTGTCTCCTTGTGTAAATCTAAATATATATTTTTAGTCCGTTGTGTTAACATGAATACAGCCAATACACGTGGAATGAGGGAAAGGTAAAGTGAGGAGGTGGAGGTGGAGGAGGAGGAGAAGGAAAACTTCAAAAGGTGAGGGTGCAAAATTTATGGTTCTTATCGGTCAACTTTGTTCAAGATTGTCTGCACTTGAATTGACTTATACGCGGCGCTTGTGGCCCTTAAATGAATTAGCATCTTGAATAAGTCCAATATGGTAAAACTGCAGACTGTACCATATTATCGATTTTGACATTCTTATTCTTTATTATAATTATTTATTTCCTACCATCATAAATACTCTTTCATACTTTGTACAGTTAATACAATGATTTGGCCAGTGAAAACGCCTTCAAAACGGTCAGTAAGCAAACGATTGCTATTACTATCACCATGGCAATACTATACTTCAGTACAATATAGCTTTATGGACAATACTTTGTACATAGAAACTTCCATTACGTGTACATAGGCAGGATGTCTTAAGTTAACGAATATTTTATTTCTACATTTTATATAGTCTTTCATTATCTTGAGTTGAGGCTTTCCAGTATTTCAATTACTTTTTGGCCTATACAATCTACTTTAAATACCCGATCTTTGGTCCTAAGTAATTAAAATTGTTTCGGAGTCAATGAATGACCCAGCTAAGTATCAGAATTAGGCTCACCATGCAGTACAACTATAGTCCGGTTCCAACAATTTGCAATTGGTGAAGACAATACACTAATCATTGGCAAATCGTGTAGGCCTATCTATTCATGTAGTCAATTAAAGCAAACTAACAATTGATCAACATCAATTCTTATCCGACAATTCAAGTTAATGCTTATAATTCTTTACTTATTTCTAATCTAAACTGTTCAGAAGTTTGTTTGTTTCATGGATCCCTACCGGTATAGTTAAGAACTTGTTCTAAGAAAGTTGACGTCATTAAGAGGCTACATGCAAATGCGTCCAAGGAGCTTGCGATGTCGGTAACTCGGCTACCTAAATCAACTGTATACCGTACCATACATGAACCGGAATTGTGTCGAAATTAAGTTATGATAGGATTGTCCGCCTTCAGTGCCCCAAAATTCAATTATATATTTTACATTATTTTATGTTAATTACTATATCATTCCATTGTTACTGATGATACATTTCTTTAACTTTTAAGTTCGACTCAAGTCTTCTGTTTTATTATGTTGGTATGTATTGTTGAGAAATAAATGAATTTATATAATTATAAGGATATAAAAATAATAACATTTTTGGGGGATGGGGTGGGGGTGGGGGAAGAGGAATGTTGATGTGCTAACATATGAATAATGGAGACGCGGAGGGATTGCCTATCTACCCTCAGTTTCTCAAAACTTTATAAAGTGCTAAATTTAGTTGCCTGCAGACTCAACAAATATGGGGTCTCGCGCAGAGTTTTGTATCAATCTGAGTTCCCTGTATCAATTATGTTTGCTCTCTTAAACTTATTGAGAATTGTGAGCAGTTACTTCACATAAGGATATCGATAAATACATGTACTCTTCATGATTTAAATTCGTGTACAAGTGTTGTTAAGTATTTATTTGATTTGGGAAGAGATGTTGTCCAGTAAGGATGCCAATGTATACAAAGCAGATGTTCAGATTTCTTTCTTTAAGAAATGTTTCCATGCATACTGTTTTCATTTGAGAGCAGAAAAGGCTGGGGTGGAGTAAAGATGTGAAACAGGGAGTATATCTTCATAATTGCGTTGAACATGTAGTTGTGGTGAAGGGGGGGGGGGAGAGGGTTTTTCCGCACCCCACATTCCATTTTTAAGTTCACCTGTCACGCCCTCTCTCTCATGTTTTCCTGGTCACGTTTATGAAATATTGCAAGTTAGGTGATGGAAATAATTTAAGTTCGTAAAACAATAACAAGGGCACCAGAATTTTTTTCACATGTATTTAAAAGAGTAAACTAAACAATTTCAGTTCAAAATGGACTTTTCCCCTTTGTTTTTTTTTTTGGTGCAAATACTGTAAATATTTTAAGACATGTGAAATTTACTAAATCCATCTTATAAATTAATACAGTCTTGTTTCACTTTTGTTGGGCGTTTATTTTCATGTCTTTCATTAATACTGACTGGCGGTTTTGCCAGTTTATCCAAACACTATGCATAATTTCGGGCGGCACCTATAGCCGTATCATAATAGACATATAGCTTCTGATCGACTCTTTATCAGGGACGTCCGAGCGATTCATATATGGACATATATTGCTCCGAAGGATTCTGTATCGGGAACACACAGGGTAGTTAAAACCCGTACCATGAACATAAAACTCCCAAAGACATTATCGACTCCATTCGTATTACTATGTGGACATCAGCCTGTCAGCCTGCGTCGAACAGTTGTGCACACAGACGGTGTTCTCCATGCTATGCATAATGTTCTGTCACGCAAGCCAAAAGGCGATTGACGAATAAATGACTATAGGCTATAGGTGAAATTACCATCCGCCACGACTGTAACTCATATGAAACTATATATAGCTTAATGAATAGCTGAAACAAATTTGGCAACAGCGATTCTCTTAAATGCAATTTCAAATTGAAACATCAACAATTACATAATATATCCTATAAAACAATGTAAAGGTCATCAGTGATGCTGCTTAGCAAACTTCAACGAGCATTTTACTGTCACAGAGTCTGCCTAAAAAAGAGATATTAATTGTTTACTTGTACACTCCTTAAGGGCTGTTAATAATTAGGAGAGACCAGACTGTCCCCCACATAGAGCTAATTTAAAATGTGTAGCGATTTTTATCATTCTAAAATGTGAGTCCAAGACCAAGGCCTACGGTATATGTACATACATGTGCCTGGCCGACAGAATCTGGGCAGTGGTTATATTATTGTATTTTACTATATATGAGTCTAATATACACTAATTGCATTAGAGTGTGCATAAGGAAAGATTTCAAGAATTTGTAGGTAACGTTGCCCTAGTTACTAAGAAGGGAGTGGAATACACGTTCAGTAGTATACCGATAAATGGGAGCGCCATCAGCAACAAGTTAGTCATGTGTAACCTCAGTGAATCGATCACAATTGAGTGTTAGTTTAGTGTATATACAGTATGTTCCGGTTATATCTCTTAGGATGGAATGACCATAACCACCCATAGCTGTTTGGCTTTATTAATTCATTAAGGATAATTTGGGAAGAAGATGCTTAAAAGTAGTCTCACAATTTAACTTCAGAACACGGCGATATTTTCGCTTCGGTTGAATATATTCCGTGGATATAGATGAAGCCGTTTATCATATAAAGTATATGAGATGAACCTCGACACATACAAGAAAATAATGGAGGCGGGGGGGGGGGGGGGTTGGCAGCTGAAAGGACTGAATGTATGGGCGAAAATACATGTTATGTATAAGCACTTGAGTTTTAGATGTACGGCAGTTTTTCTCTCCAATCCAAGGCAATCACAACATACTTACTGTCCATGCCTGTGGGCTGATTGGAATGAACAACGCACTTGATGTCAACAAATATACTCAAGAACAATATGAAAGCTATAAGGAAAACGCTGCATGTATTTATGATAGAATTCATGTTTATTCATGACAATCATAAGTTGCAATCTTCCTCATTTTAAGCAAAGTTATCACGATTATGCCTTGAACTATAGTATACTTTCAATTAAGTTTTTTTGGTGATTAGTCTATATATATGAGTATACACTAATTTGAAATAAATATTTAAAAAGGGATTTTTTTTCACCTGTTATTCCGGATACTGTGGTTTAGTGTGGTTTGTAACGATAAATAACTAACACAACCCGGGACCAATGTTAATATCATGCAGTCATGAGTGAGTTGATTCTTAGACGGAAAAAATAACATATCACATAATAACTTACTCAGCTCATCGCGTGATGCTTTCATAAAATTAGACGAAGGTCATGTTTTGTAGACATGAATTTCCTGAGACACATTTCTTTTCGGGGTTTGGCCGTAACACGCATCGATCATGAATTTACCAGCTGGGAGGGGCATTTCAGTTTCAGTTTCAGAGGAGGAGGGAGGCGTAGGGGGAATTTCCCGCTGACTCATAAGACAATTCCTATTCTGTCAGTATTGTATGTTATTAAACTATAACTTAGGGTACATGGATATAATGCTCAATAGATCAACTTACAACCAACTCGGTTTAAAATACTCAAACACACCTATATAGGCCTAACCAGTAAAAAACCACTAGATTGTATAGTATACTATCAAATCAATTTGAAAAATAGACTATATCTTGAAAGTAAGTTGTTTTCATATTAAAGTAGATGAATCAACCTTCACAATGTCTGCTATACTATATACAACTATCAGTAAATATAGACACATATACTATATACCTAATAAACACAGTTGCATTATATATTAGGATCGCAGCTGAAGTTGATATTTTCTTATCATTACTATTTAGGCAAATTAATTGCACCATTTTGGGCGAGAGGAAACTACATAAAGTAACTTGAATTAATCTCTCTTGAAGTGTATAGGATTATGAAACGCGAAAAGAAATGTAACTAATTTCGTAATATTTGTCTAATATTTGCGATGCCCGTTATTTTGTGACCGTATCCACATGTATTGTATATCAAATCTCTCGCTATAATGTAAAGGGGCCTATACAGTCCAGTAGGCCTACTCGCCACATAGCGAACAGAATTCATAAGGCCTCCAATCACTGAAACCTATTTATGAAGGATGTCATGCATCCTCATCAAACTAGCCAAGCAAGTCGGTATCGTAAACTGCTGCGAACCTCAATTGAATTGTCATTAAATTTGATGGTGTCACATATATAACTATATACCGTGCAGCATGCTAGCTCCAAACAATATATATATATATATATAT